>VYZR01108257.1:2535-13244 GCA_013400675.1 Oxylabes madagascariensis | reverse complement strand
TGCAAGGCAAAAGCAGGTCACTGATGAGTAGTAAAGAGAAATTTCCAAAACTTTTCTGCTGTTAGTCTCTGGACTGGACAGTTCACTTTCTCACCCCCATCCCAGTGAGATACGTGAAGAAAATAGCAAAAACAGAAGTCAGAAAATTTATGGGTCAAGACAAAGACAGTTAATAGGTGAGTGTGGTGGAAGCACAGCAAAGTAACAAAGCCACCACACTGCAAGGCAAACCAATGCTCGGCCAGTCTCCAAATAATGGTTACCTCGGGAAGCCACTCCCTTTCTTCTTAGTCTACCTAGGTTTTAATAAATGTTTGTTACATGGTATGAACCAGCTGAAACAGCTCTTTGGCCAGTGTGGGTCAGCTGTAGTTACTGGCAGTGACCACTCCCCTTTCCTTGCCCACTCCGGACCTTCTCACTGGAGTGGGGCAGTGTGGAAGAAAAGGCAAGTTTGCATGTTTAGGTGGTGCAAGCACTCCTCAGTAACAGTCAAACAAAAGTATTTTATCAACACAGTTTCAGCCACAAAGCCAAAACATAAAACCATACTGGTCACTCAGAAGAAAGTTAACTCTATCCCAGACAAACCCACTCAGCTGGCTTTCTCCAGCAATTAGTTTGCTTGGGGAATGCTGCACTCAACACCAGGGCATTTTGTTCATCGTTTTCTCGGGTCGTAAACTAAAAGTCTGAGTGTATCTGTGTATTTGTGTACTTGTGTATACTGCCACAGTATCTTAAAATGCAATATTAGCATTTCTGCATGTTCTGCATGTATAAATTATTTAATGGCAGTAAGGAAATAGCACATGTGGACTTGCACATAGAAATGTACTCGGGTTTAGGGTTTTAGATTTGATGTAGAAAGAGAGATGCACTACGATATTGCATATCTTTGAAGAGACTTGTATGTGAAACAAAGGCTACTAGAACTGAATCTCCTTAATTTGTTAGGTACCCACTGCTGCCATTCTAGCTGAGCACGTTACTTCATTTGAGGGCTGGGTAGTGTACCTGAGAACAAACAATAAGCTATTGAATGAATGATCTTGTTGCACCCCACAAAACAGAACATACATTGTGGGATGTCAGTGATGCACATCTCTGAGGGAAACTGAAGATGTAAAGATGCAGATACCAAGTTGAGGTATGAAATCTTGCCTGTATTGAAGTGAAAGGAAGTGTTGCCATTGCATGGAAGAAATTAGAACTTTGAGAATGCATTAACAGCTTGATTCTGGAAAACATGCAGCCATAGCGCTGTGCAGTGAAACCTGAGAAATCTCTGTTGCTCTATACTTACCTGGCTAAATTGAGGCAATTTATTTAGCCACTCAAGTGTGGACAATTTCAGCCTACAAAGAACTTCAGAAGCAAACCTTTTTATTGAGTAAGAATTCAGTGAAAGGAGACTAAACCTGCTGTGTTTCACTCTGAGCATTTAATAGGGAAAAACTTGAGGGCAGATATTTAGAGACTCATGGCAAGATGATTAAAAACTAACCTTGTTTGTTTCATATACATTTCTTGGTGTACTGCTTTCACCTATTCCATTCAATCAAAAATCACTATGAAAATTTACACTAGGTTTCCATTCCTGGTACAAAACCACAAAGAGTGACATGGCTGTGTGTTTAAAAAATGGGCAGAAGTGGGAGAGGGAAAATCCATCTTTTCATAAGAGAAAGAATTTCTTATAAACCACTTTTTGAGATGAAGCAAGAATGTCTAGTAAGGCATGCAACTGTGATTAAAGAGAAAGGCAGTAACACATTGATCTGTAATCAAGGTTCTGTCAGGACTGTGATTCTTGGCTCTGCTGGACAAAGGTCATTTGGCTTACAAATAGTTACTATCTAAACAGCAGGGACTAAACTAATGCCCATAAACTGTTTGTATGGATTGTGCACAGGAAACAAGCTAATGACACACTGAATGAGAGTGTCTATTTAATGCTGGGCTTTTGCTGGGGGCAGCTTGGAGCACAGTAGTGAAGAAAATAACTCTTTGTCATCAGTTGCATTAATTTCTAATGAATCTTTTAATTCCTAGCATTAAACCCAATATGTTGCAGAAGTCTGCTCAGACCTTTTCTTATACCCTCTGATGCAGAATACAAGCTCAAATCTACTAGACCTCTTCCTGGAAAAAAGGAGAGGATGGTTTCAGTGTAATTATTCTTAGCATTACATGCAGATATGTATGAGTGACAGCACAGTAAATGGAGGTAGTAAGTCTAGGTTACTCTCAGCTTCAAGAATTAGCTGAATTGCTTGAGGATTATATGAAGTTTTCTTAAAAAGATAAAGAACTCAGAAATAAAAAAAGGTTGGACTACGACATCTGTTATGTAACTGCTGTTGATGCTTTAGCAGAGATGCAGTAAAAATATGAATAAATTTTATTCTGATTTACATTTGAGGAATAAATTATTACTTTACTACAAGTATTTTTTAAGCAAAGAGATTCTCTCTTACAAAGGTAGCATATGCCGGACTCGGGGAAACTTTTCATGCTTTTGCCAGCATTCTAATGAAATCACGGCTTGGGGGCCAGCAAATAAAGCATGAGATTTCATGCCTGGCTGTAAGAGCCTAGATCCCCTGAATGATTCTCAATATGATGTTTGGGTAAAGAGATGGAGGTATACAGGTAAGTCAGGAGGTAAAGGAGTCTGTCAGGTGTAGAGTACGAAAGTTAGTTGAATTTTCAGCTTGAGGCTGGGGTAAATAAAGCACGTGTATGATCACTGAAGAAGTGGTGGGAAAATCCTTAATTGAGGAAGTACTTTAGATAAATGAATGTGATGTTTATTGTGGGGTCTGGGTTGACTAACAGAAAAAGTGCTAGCCTAAGGACAGACCATAAACCATACTTGAAGTAATATCTACTATCTAATCTACTATTAGCCTATTAGCCCTCTTAAAATTCCTTTGTTGTTGCAATTTTGGGAATCTGATGAATTTTAATTGGCTTGACTCATGTGAAAAAACTGATACTCATTCAGGAACTGGTCATGAGATCATTGGTGGTAAGGGAATACTTGGCTGTGTAGTGCAGTGCAAATGCTTTGTCACAGGAGCATGAACTTGGCAAGGCCCAGATCCTCTTCTTATGCAGTGGAGCCACAAGTGAGTTATCTGTCCCAGAAGAGTTGAATGAAGATCATTACACCATGCCCTTGGCCACATATTCCTGATTCCCTGTATACTGTATAGAGAGACTACTTTAGATGTATATATGAACTATTTTAGATATATATATTGAGTGTCTTGCAACTTTCATTGGTATTGTTTCTCATTTTTCTCAACTTCTAAGCCAAACTCCTTCAGTATCATGAGGATGAATGTTTATGCCTCAGGGAAAGAGGAAAATTATAACTAAAGAAGTATTGAAACCATTAGGAATGGACATTAGGAATAGCTTATCTGCGCAGTATATTAAGTAATGATCTTCAAGTCGTATGTTGGGCAGCAATAAGAAATGCTGTAGTCCATTGGATAATGATAATTTCCAGTTTTTGGGTGGTAGACTGTTGCTTCTAACACTCCATAGGTCACCAGGAAGCCAAATTTTTGTCTCTTGTGCATTTTGAGCTATAGACAATATATCTGGGGGACAGAATGGAAAAAAAAATTATATTTTAGAGCTCATTGTATTTTTTTTTTCAAGTCAGCTTCTCATAATATTATCAAATCTTGAAAATCTTCTCATTTTCACTCATATTGTTCTGCTCCTCCATCATGTTTTATTGCTTTTTTGCCCTGTCTTCATGCTTTTTGCTGTCTAATTCCCACTGCTATCAACAGTGTTTTGGCTTGTAGAAAAGCCATAACCAACAGTAATCTTGCCTGATTATAATAAAGTGACCCACATTACATGATTTTTCCTGTAATTAATTAATTAATTGCCAGCTGAAGTTCTTCCGGACAAGCGAGTTGTATTTGCAGAAAAGGGTTAGCAAGTAGTGAGCAGTCAAGGTGATGAAAAAAATACATGAAATACACATGTCATTGTTCTGCAGAGTGCAGCACAGGCTTGTGCTTGGTACTTCCTCTACCTCTGCTTCCCTGTTTAGGTAGGGGTGTGTTTGTTAATGTATTGCAATCACACGTCTCTGACAAAGACAGATCTGGCACCAAATGCTTAACTATTATATTGTATAGAAAAGGAACCAGGAAAGAGTAAAACAAGCTTTTCTTACACTGTCTCTTTCTGTCGATATCAGTAATGCAATCCTTATTTTCTAACCTTTTCACTTAACACTTGATATATGATACTCTTTCTATGAAACCTTCAATATTGTGGGAATTATTTTAAAATTTTTAGAAGGTGTGTGCATAAACCTTTGTCACCTCATAGTACATACACATACTTTTGTCACCTCCACTTTTCTGGGATGAAAATGCAGGCTCAGTGTTCTGTAAAATCGTCAAGTGTTTAATGTAATGTGAACACAGTACTCAGTATTGCTATGGCTTTAAGTAATGGAGTAACTACATAGGTGATAAACTACTGCAAGGAAACTGTTCTCCCTTCTGAAGACCCTTGACCACGCTGTGCTAGGCAAACTTCAGGCACTCGGACCCACTCGGTACCTGTGGAGTTAACTAAATTAAGCTTACTTTCAGTTAGCCTCTGTCACCAGGAATGCAATTTGTGTTTACCTATATAAGGAAACCTGTTCGCCCTAAAGGAGCGCGGCGGGGCTGTCCGTGCCGGCGAAGGGGCGAGCGCGCAGCGCGGCGGGCGGGGCAGGAGGGACCGAGCGCGGCCCCGGCGGCCGCCCCGCACCGCAGCGCCCGGGAAGGAAGGACTGTCCCTCGGCCTCGGGAAAAGGGGAAAAACCGTCCGGGGGAAAAATGGAGAGCCAGGTATGTCAGCAGGATCGCCGCAGCTCGGGGGTGGCGGAGTCGGGGCGTCGGAGCGGGGTTTGCCCTTCCAAGTGTTGTTCCCCCTAAAGCGGCTTGTGAGTTCATGGGGGCTGCGGGAGCGACTCCCGCAACTTATCTGACATTCCATGTGCTCCCCAGTCGGATGCACCTTCGTTTCACTGCAGAGATTCTCAAACTTTCTTAGCTCGGATGGAACGCAGATGTGAGCTGAGGCTGGGAATAAAGCTGAGATGATTTAGTCAATTGGCTGCAGCGCTACAAATCCATGGTGTTATCATCCTACTATATCTGGGAAAAGAAATTCTTGACATGTTTGTTATTTGTTTTTTTTTGTTTTAATTTTAAAGTGTACATTTTGCACAAGGTGCGTTCATTTAGCATGTCTGGGGTTTTTGTGTATTTTATCTGGATGTATGTGCAGATAAATCAGCATATCTGGAATGTGCTTGTTACAATACAGGGAGTTCCTGTAGCAATAAAGATTTTGCAGTGAGTTAAAAAATAAACTTCAGATACTGTTATAGGAAATGTAAGCTAAACAGGTTCTACCGCAACAGGGATTGCCCAATTCAAAACAAGGATTTGTATTTCTTAGGAAGTATTTGCACAGTGTGATAAATTTTTTAAACGAGCTTTCAGTAAAATCCTCACAAAGATGGAGAAATTTTTCCCTGAAGATTTTAGTCCGGACATAATGAAAAATAGAGTTGGAAACAAAATTCAAACAGGTCTCTAGCTGTAATACTGGTGTGCAGTCCATCAGGACAGGTACTGTTAAGTAGCGGCATGTTCATTGTGGAACTTTATTTAAGTTTTCTGCCATTATAGTGAAAAACATAGGAATGGAAAAATATTTTCAGTTGCTTTCTCGGAGTACCTTCTAAGGAAAAAAAGTTGCAGAGAACTAGTCAGAAACAGGTGGAGTGCATTTTCAGAATGATTTTTGTTTTTCTGACATTAGAGACAGATATGTGATTACTTTCCTCTTATTTTTATGGTTATTCATATTGATGTGTACACAGGCATGAGAATGGACTCATTATGGGAGATGTATCTACATCTTTCCTAGCAATCAAAGTGGGAAAGTAAAAGATTATTATTTAAAACCCTTTTCCTTCTAAATAGCTGTAACATTATGAATTAATGTCTCACTGAGATTAGTAATATAGTATTACCTGGTTAAAATAATTCAGAATAAAGAAAGAACTAAAAGTCACTTGTGTTCATAGAGATTCTCATTCATTTCTGTGTAAGATTTTTGTTAACTCCTGACTTTGAATGTTGTATGAGGTTTTAATGGGAATGACACAGGATAGCTATAGTAGTTTCAGTTGAGACTTTTATAGGAGCTTCAACACCACAAAGTATGTAGCAAGTTCCTAAATACCTATTTCAGGGCTGAAGCTAATGGGTTCATTGTGTTGAATCATCTTTGGTTGTGGTGGAAGCCACCATGGCAAAGAAAGCAAGGCTGGTGGACCAGAACCATAAATTTCGCTTGTAACACTTATCCTGGTGGTTTTGTGGAATATCTTTATTATTTTGAATTGAAAAGGAGTACAGAGAAAGGACTTTTAACAGGCCTTTTAGTAAAGCATAAATTTAAAAGGCAAGAGAAGACTCCAGGGAAACATGCTCTTAAATCACCTTTTTCAAGTCTCTGCAGGAAATTGCATTGCCCCCATCAGTTTGTCTAGCTGTGTTGCAATCGTTAATGGTATTTTGATTTCCCAGTGCCAAGCAAGGTAGAAACGTGGTTCAAAGTCTCTACAGTGTGTTCTGGGTTGACATGAGGCTGCTGTGTCCCAGGACCTGAGCAGCCAGCCCTCTGTCTGGCCATGCTGGCCCAGGCTGCAGCCTGCTGCCCCTTGGTGGGCTTTGTGGGTGTGAGCCTGTCAAGGGACACAAGGGGAGGAGCTGGTTCTCCTCTCAGACACAGCGCCTGCCTCTGCCACCCACAGGAGGTGTGTGATGATGTGGCTTCAGAGCTTGCAGCATCACAGGGACCTGCCTGAAACCAGTGTCTGCCCCGGGGTTCTGCCTCAGCTTGGTGCTGTGCCTGTAGTGTTGCAGTTTTCCATTAACCTGGATGCACAAAACCAAAATTCTTTTCAAACCAGAACTGATGGCTGGGAGATACATCCCAGGGAAATTTTATCCTTGTTTACAGTGAGAAAAGAATTTCAAAGTAAATAAAATTTAAAATATTTTTATCCCATTTAAAATGTGGGCTAGACCTTGTGCTTTATCTAAAATCACAAGAAAATCCAGTGGCTGTGACTGGATGACCATTCTCTGGCCTGAGATCCTGCAAATCAGCCTGCTACCCTAGGCTTGGGTCTCTAACCCATGTTAATAGGTGATGAGCTTTATTCATCGATTAAAGAGGAAAGAGCTAAAGGCATTCTGACCCTGTTTAAAGATTTTTTTTTTCATTCATTCAAGGATTCCTTTGTATTAATTTTAATGGCAGAACTGCGTTCAGAGTGTAGTAACGGTGTTGTGTTGGGCTGTATATTTTGAGGAGGAATGTGTTGAACCTAGGTGAAGTCAATGAGCGCATCAAGTCTGTGCATACACCTGTGGTGCCAGCTTTAGTTGTGTAACTGAGACAAGACTGAAGGAAAGCAGAAAAACTTGGGCTTGATAGTATTGATAGCGAACCAAAATTATCTTCTGCCTTCCTGTTGTGTTACTGATGGGTTAATTCATGAGAACTATTATTAATTTGTTGCTTTTAAATCAGAAAGTACTTTATGTATTTAGCATATAGTATCATAAAATTTTTGTTTAGAAATGAAAGAACATACTAAATCTCTTCAGTATTTTTCCACATTTAGTTATCTGCTCATGCTAGAAACAAAGTTAGGGCACTTTTTTTGTAGGTTTGCTTGACTCGCATCCATCACCTAATTTTAGCTTTCATTTTCTGATTTGCATATAATTTGAAGCTGAGTGCTCTTACACATTGTCAGGAGGCAATTTGGTACATCATGTTTTTTCCTGATATCTTTACACATACTCAGTAAAATTTAAAAAAAAAGACAAGACTAACTTTTCAAAGGTGTAACTGGAGAGCTTGAAATAATAAAAGAACATGCTGTACTAGTTGCATGCTCCCTTTATGATTTTGTTAAAGGCTTTACCATTCCATGATGCTATCATTTTGTAGTGTAAGCATTTTATATGGCGTGTGTGATTTCATTGCCCTTAAGTGACCTTAGTAAATTCCTTATTTCCCCTGAAGCACATACCTAATTGAAAATTGCCATCTGCAGTTGAAGAGCTCTAAGCAAGAGCTCTAAGAATAACTCAGGATGGAGATGGGTGTCTAGAGAGCAGAGCAAAATCACTTTTTCTGTGGAATTCACTGTATTGCATGAAGTAAAACACTTCTTTGAAGATGAATGATAAGGAATTATAGGAAGGACATTTTATCTGTCTGCTGAATTCATCTGCCTAATGCTGCTCTCCAGAAATCATGTGATCCACAAAAAGTGTGTTGCCTATTTTTTTTTAACCTTTTTTAAAGCTTGCCTCTCTTCTTTCAGCCTTTGGTAAATGTATTTGGAATTTAAAGTCAAAAATATAATTCCAAATCTGAGCTGGGCTTTCTAGTCCAGCAGCTGTCCTCATACTGCAGTGCCTCACTTGGCTCTGGTGTGCCACTTTCAGGATACAGTTACGATGATTGCAGTCTGCAACCACAACCTAAAAATGAGACCCCTCTGGCCTAGCATTGCATTCATTACAGCTCCTGTGAGCATAAGCGCTTAAGAGTCATGAAAATGAAGGAGGCAAAAAGCTGGACAGTGTGAAGCTGAGGAATGACTTAAGAAGGCACTTTCTTAGATGAGAGAACATTAAACTGTGCTCTGTATTAGAAGTCTGTGATATCTGTATATTTGTTCACTATTGTGTAATGTAATTGTTTAGGATGGGAAAAATGCAAGTATTTTAATTTAAAAGGGTCGGGAAATGTAAAGCATGAAAAGTCTGTGATGAAGACGTGAAGTTTTTATCCTGTCTTCCTCTGTGTTTATTCATTCCAAAAAGTCGAGAAAACAGCTGGGCTGAAAATTAAGCCTCCACAAATTCTCTAGTCCTGTGTTATCTCTCAAGTAGTCTTATTTATGAAAGCTTATCCTTTTAATCTACTTTATTCTGTGTTAATTCTAAGTTCTGTTTCAAAACCATTTATCAGGGTTAGAGCTTTGGAATACGCACTGCTTTGAGACTCATAAGAGGAGGGTATTAAAAATATGCAGCCTGTGTTAGGGTCTGAGTTTACCAGCTGCTTAGGATGTACTCCCCTGAGGTTTTCAATTTTTTTTTCTTTCATTAAAAATATTATCATTAAATCTAGGTTTTGATGGTGTAGCAAGTAATCAAGGGAAGACAAATATTTCATTGCAAATTTTGTGTGATTCCATATTTTGGTGGGTTTTTTTGACATTAAGTATATTTTATGTTCAGCAAGATATCTAGAAATATACTTGAGTCTGAAAGTCTATACAAAGACAGATACATGTTTCCTAATTTATCTGTACCAATGATTGTAACATGTTCAATTTCATATGCATCTAAAATCTCTGCTGAATTTTTTAGTAAAGTTACTATTTTCGTGTGATTGTGTGCACAGAGACTGGAATAATTGGTACTTGCTTTTAGGTAAATCAGTTAATACTCAGGATTTTCCTTGAACAAATTGAGATCTTCCATTTACAGGCCCATTAGGGGGTAGAAATTAACTTGCACTCTCTCTTTTCTTTAGTAGTTTCACTCAATGGTGTTTTTGTATTGATCCTCAGAAATCTGGATTTAGGAAGATGACATATTAAAAAAAAAAAGCAGCTGCTTTCATTAGATATCATTATATTAAGTTCGGCTTCATTTAGTATTCATGATGCTCACAGTCAGTGTCATAAAAGAGAGCCATTTTTGACCCCTTGTGCACAGATCCAGTCATTGCAATGGGCTGGGAGTGCTCTACTTGGTGACACACTGGATTGCAGAGTGCTTGGGATATCAGTTTGAAAGTGTCAGGAGTTGTCTGCTGTGCTCCTCCAGTGATGCATGTGCTCCTGCTGCTGAGTTTCTAACATTTCTGTTCTGTAGCTGCCTAGCCTGGAAAATTCCACGTAAAACCTCAGACCTGGCCTCCTGAGGTGGATGTTTTTGGACAAATTTAAAATCACTATGAATGAAACAACATTAATGTTCCTGCTGTGTTAATTCTGTAAAATGAGTAGTTGTTTTACTATACTGTTCATGTCTTAGTTGTCTCCTTCATGGGAAATTCCATCCAATTTTAGCTGGGGAGCTTAGGCATTAGCAGTTAGTTATGAATTCTTACCTTAAGTATGGCAATCTACCCAGGGTGGTTTGGGATATCCTATTGGTTGTGGGTTCAAAGTTATGTAGCTGTGCTTAACACTCCAGTGGGAAGTTCTGGCCGTGTTGCATTTTGCCTTTGATATGTTGCCATGCCACCACCGTTGGTAATGCAAGCTTAGACTGCAAACATCTGTTTGCTTTTATTGCACATGTGTTGCTTAAGATGTTCAGTTTTTAGATGATGTGAATCACTGGACTCAATGAGCATGTATGGTTAGTTTAATAGATAAGCCTTAAGTTGTGTCAATAAAGTGCATGTCCTAAAGAATGATATATATGATATACACAGAAGAGAAAAGTGACAAGTTCATGTCTAGACTTGCAAGTATTTCATATTTTAGTGGATTTTTAATGGTTTGGAAGGAGTCGCATAAATGTCAAGGCAGAGGGAAAGATTGTATGCATCCATATGTC
>VYZR01108256.1:50585-64473 GCA_013400675.1 Oxylabes madagascariensis | reverse complement strand
TTTTTTACCCAGATAATTTCAGAGGTCTGAGAGAGCGCCTGAGTTATGGGCCAAAGTGAACCCTGGTAACATCTGGCTGGCAGCCGGAACAGAATCAGGTTGAGGCAGAAAAGCTCAAACAGGAACTGATGAAATAGGGGCAACTATCAATCAGACTGTGCCCAGAGGAAAGCTGAGTACAGCCCAGTATTTGAAAAAACTGGGGCCAGATGAGCCCTTTGCTTTTACACGGGTGAGCAGAGCAGGAGGCAGACACAGGCTGTTAGGCAGGCAGTATTGTGCAGGACCCTAATGTGACCCACGACTGTCTAACACTCTTCCAATATTTGAAATAAATAATTCAGCATAATGCAAAGATGCATTAAACAGTGCTATTATAAAGTGATGTTCTCATTCCGTTTATTGACTAATTTTGGCCTGAAATCTGGGACCACTGACTAGAAAGTGAAAATCCTGTAGAATCGGCCCATGTTCTAAAAAATAGTCTGAAAAATATTTCCTTTCTATTCTGTTTTTGACATCACATTGATTTCTCATTAACTTCATTCTTTTTGTGGCACTCATGTTGCCTTTTCCACCATTTCTATATTACCTTCACCTTCCCTGGATCTTTATTTCTTTTCATTTTTTTTTGTCTTACCTCCACTCTATCTTTAACACCATTCCAACTTAATCCTCCATCTGTGTCTTTCTTTAAAAAGCATTTTTATGTCAGGCTTTATGATTCATAATATACATATGTAAAAATGTATTTTCAACTGTCTTTTAGCTGCACCACTTATGCATTCAAACTCATCTAATCAAGTTCTCCTATACAGATCTGTAAAACTGACAGCAATTTTTACTGCTGTACCACCTCAGAGAGATGGGAACTGAGAGATGGAAGAGAGGTTGATCAGCATTCCATTTCTAAGCATACGCAGACAAAAAAAGATTTCTCTTTTTTATTTCCTGAAGAGAAGGAATGTGTGACATGGAGTTTCTCATTCACCTCTTCAGCACAGATATGAATTTTGCTCTTCAATAACTTGTAAAGGGTAATGTAATATTCTATTATTATTTTACAGGGTTTTCAAGGAAAAACTGGTCCTCCTGGTCCTGGTGGTGTTGTTGGCCCTCAGGTACATAATTTCATTTCATAGCTGACTTCATGAAACCAATGTTTAATGGTTATATTATGGATAAGGCAGTTGCTTTTGCTGTATAAAAAGGACCATATCAATGGTTGTATTAACTTTTGTAACAGAAGATGCATAACAATATAAGAAAGCCATACTTAGTAATCATCAGTGATTCCACAAAAAAAAAAAAAAAAAAAAAAAAAAAAAAAAAAAAAAAAAAAAAAAAATTTGTTGTTTCACTTCTTCCTTTTTTTTTTTTTTTTGTTGTTGTTGGTTCATTGTTGGTTCAGGGTTTTTTAATGTGGTTATGAAATTGGTGGTTTACAGAAGTCAAGGAGACAGATTTCTCTACCATTAAACATTTTAGAAAGAACAACAACATGTGAACTTTTTGCCAGAGAAAAATTTTCAGTAACTTTTAGATTGTGGAGAGATAAATTATCAAAATTTCATTTGATTTAACCTTATTAATTTACAACTTAATCAAGCATTTAGAGCTTTTTTTACCTAATTCCCTTAGTGGAACTTTTCTGCTAGTGAAATCTGAAGAGAGATCTTTCAACTCTTCTGCCTTACAATTCCTATTATTCAGAAAAACAACATGACAGAAGTGTTTCAAGACAAGAATAGTACATGGATTTCTCTCCTGTGTCCTTTTTGTAACCTTCTCCCATACACGCTGTGTTTTAAAGCTTCAGTGCTTAAGGAACAAGGTCAGGATTTCACTCTTTGGAAGCTGCACAGACGTGTCTGCAGGCAAAATGCAATGCAAGATTTATTTTATAGGACAAAGATATTTTGTAAGTCAGCCTTGCCTGGAGGGAAGGTGAGGAATGTGTGCTAACCAATGGCAAAACTCTTTGGTAACATAACAGCTGGATATTGAGAATCTGCTCCTCTCCTCTTCCTCCACACCCTGCAAGACATTAAATAACTTCAGGTGACTAAAGTTGTGCTTTTGTACTTAGGGTCCCACTGGTGAGACTGGACCAATTGGAGAAAGAGGCCATCCAGGTCCTCCTGGTCCCCCAGGTGAACAAGGGCTCCCAGGTGCTGCAGGAAAAGAAGGTGCTAAGGTATGATGTGGCTTTGGGGAACAAACAGGAAGGGACAGATAAATTGCTGACAGTGTGACATTTCAAATCATCATGTAGACATGCAAAATAAAATCAGAACATACAGTGTAAAATCATGATTGGCAGGTTTTACCCAGGAGGACTTGGAAGACTGGAAGATTCCAGTTTTAGAGCTGTGTCTCCTTCCACTGAAATAGTGAGAGTTCTCTTGAGCCAAAAATCAGTATTTTTGTAATAAAAACTTAAAAGAAATACTTTGCATATACTATGCATTCAATATGGAGATACTTAGTAATGACATATTCACACCAAGGTAGAAAATTGCACATTGGATTTAAAAGTCAGATGTGTAGTAGTGAATAAAGGCAGAATTTCACTGAATAAATTTAACTCCTTGCTTAATTTTTGGCTACCATGGGGCAACAAGAAAAATATTACTTATCTAGTTACTGTGTAATTCTATTCAATTTTTGATTATAAGTGGATATCAAAATTTTTTATTGAATGTATCTTTAAACATATTGTAGTGGCTTGTTGTGTTTTTCACTATTTGTATTCCATAACTGGTACTGTATTTTGTCAAAATTCATTATAAATTTAACCACAGGCTATTGTACTGATAAAAGAATTAGTGGGTGAATAGCTGGGGGCACAATCTTTGTTTTCATTACTATAACTAGGATTTGGTAGTTAATTTTCATCACTCATTGTACACCTAATTTTTAAACGTATTTTTTAATCAAAATATAATATGTTTCCCAGGGTGATCCAGGCCCTCAAGGCATTCCTGGGAAAGATGGACCAGCAGGTCTTCGTGGTTTCCCTGGAGAGAGAGGCCTTCCAGGTGCTCAGGTATGATACAAACACTAGAGCAATTGCCATGATATTTCTAAATAAATGAAAGAATATATTAACTCCTTTATTTCATGGAGTCTTCTACTGTGCTTAAAATAAATGCAATAAGAGAACAGACATCAAGCATCCAACATTGTCAAATATCATTCTCTAGATAAGAAGAAAGGAATTTATTCAGGTTTGTTTCTTTGGATCTTTGGATGTTTCCTATTATATGTATTGCAAAATTACTCTTGCACTTTCCAGTTTAGTAGACAAGCTCTTTTTTTCCTTTCCATTTTTTAGGGTCCAGCTGGTCTGAAAGGAGGGGAAGGCCCACAGGGTCCACCTGGCCCAATGGTAAGTAAACATAATAATTTTAGGAATATATAAACAATATGACCCAATAACCTTTTTTTCTTCTTGAGATACCTTGGTGTTTCATTAATGCAGTCTGTAAAACAGCAGATAGATCAGACTTCTACTAAGTGTCCATACTAATAAAGATGCAGGGATTATGAAGGTAGAGAATATCTGAAGTCTTCTGTCACTAGATTTAGTTATAACATTTACTTGCTGCTCAATACTTGTCACTAATGCAATTTGGTTTTGAGATGAGAGAGGTTTTCCACCGAGGAAAAATCCATGGATAGTGACTGGTGGACTCATGCTGTTGTGGTGGGCTTGCCTTGTCTGGATGCCAGGTACCCAGCACACTGTTCTATCCCTGCTCTCCTCAGCTGGACAGGATACACTGAAAGGCTTGTGAGTCAACATAAGGACAGGGAAATCAGCCACCAGTTACATTATAGGCAAAACAGACTGGGAAAATGAGTTTCATTTATTTTCAATAAAATCAGAGTAGGATATATAAGGCGAAACAAAAACAAAGTCTGTAAACACCTTCTCCCCACCCTCCTTTCCTTCCAGGCAGAACTTCCCTACTGATTTTTGCTTTATCCTGACCCCAAGCAGTGCAGGAGGATGGGAAATGGCCCTCATTTCATCACACATTGCCACTCCTTCCTCCTCGTGGAGAGGACTCCTCACACTCTTCCCCTTCTCCAGTGTGGGGTCCCTTGGCTGTGAGGCAGTCCTCCCTGAAGTTGTCCAACGTGAGCCCTTCCCACGGGCTGCAGTTCTTCATGAACTGCTCCAGCCTGGATCCCCCACAGGGTGCAGTCCTTCGGGAGCAGGCTGCTCCAGTGTGGGTCCCCCATGGGGTCACAAGTCCTGCCAGCCAAGCTGCTCCAGTGTGGGCTCCTCTCCTCATGGGGCCACTGCCCGGATCCTGCGCCAGTGCAGGCTGTCCATGGGGCCACAGACTCCATTGGGCATCAACCTGCTCCAGTGTGGGGTTCTCCATGGGCTGTGGGTGGATCTCTGCTCCCCCTCTGTTGTGCATTTTTCCCCACTTCTTAAATAGATTATCCAAGAGGTTCTACCTGTCACTTAGGGGCTCGGCCATGGCCAGCCCATGGGTCCATCCTGGAACTGACTGCTGTGAGCTCCACTGGACATGGGGGAAAGTGGCATCTTCTCCCAGAAGTCAGCCCTGTAGTCCCTTGCTACCAAACCCTTGCCATGCAAATCTAGTACTCCTGTGTTCCCTTTGTACAATTGTGTAAAATCAAATCATGCAGGAATTTTCCTTCTTGGCATTTTAAGCTCTATAGTAGAGTGTGCTTCAAGTTACCCATTCTCTGTTGTCATGCTTTATGCAAAGAAGTTCTACAAGGATGCACTGGCATTCAAAACATGGCAGAGTTATTCCCAAATGTGAATTGTTTAGATTTTGACAGTCATCTTGTCAACTTATTTCTTTCATTCAGTGCAATTGAGGTTAAAAAAGAAAAGAATCAATCATCACAGCTATTCATGTTAGGAAAAAAAGTAATGGAGGAGCTGAATTTCTATGTGCTTCAACAAAGATCTCTTATGTCCTTGCAATTCATATTCAGATTAGAATGCATTAAACAAGGATAAAAAAGCCACACATAGTACAGTACAACTAATGCATGAGACTTCAATTCTTAAAATGAATTATTCAATTCTTAATGCCAAAACCCTGAATTTACAGTTCTTAACACTGTGCAGTGTGTATATATTCCCAAAAGGCACCAAAACAATAAATGGAATGGAATGGAATGGAGTGGAGTGGAATCTAGTAGGGACAGTGAAAAGGACATCTTACCCATCTGAAGAACCTGAAACATTAAAAGAAAGGACGAATCAAAGTCAAGAAAGCATAGACCAGAATAGTCTCTTCAATCTAAAGGTCATGTCTTGATTTTTTGTGGAAGGAGCCCCTAAGGCTGGACTGAGCTCTGGAGCAGATGGTTCAGGTGCAGTGACCCAGAGCCCTTCTGCACAGAGCAGCCAGCACAGGCAGAGCTGACGTGTGACACAGCCCCCTTTGCCAGCCAGCATTGTCCACACAAGAGCTATGCCACTCCTGTCATGGGTCCTCAGAAAGACACATCACATAAGATGTGAGGCAAAAGTACATACCTTATTTAGAGATAGTTGTCTGTATTCTGAAATACATATGTTTGAATTGAAATTCAGATGATCCATGTTTTTTCCAAAAATCCCTGCATTTTTCTTATAGGGTGTGTATAAGTTAGTGTTTCAGTTGAAAACATCAGAGCTTTTTTGAAGAGGATGTCTCAATTATCCCCATTTACCATCCTTTGGTTCAAATCAGAGCTCTCTCAGAGCTCATGACTAATATTCCTTTCATGTGAAACTAAATTGGTAGAGAAAATCCAGGAACACTATTAATGCTCCCCAGCTAATGGGAGTTCAATGCCAGACTGAAATCATCATTAATTATAGTCCAGAAACACACAGAGTATGGGTGTCAGGAGCACACTACCAAAGACTGCAGTTCATAAACCCGTTCCTGTTGGGGTAACCCTTCCTGCTAAGGTAGACAGTCATAGAAACAAACCCTTAGGAGGCTGAGAATTTTTTGCATATAGTTTTTCTAGTCTTTAAGAAATAAATGCAGTGGTTGCAGGAGTCGAAAGAGAGATTGAAGGGCAACTTTTTAATTTTTTTTAATATATTTTGAGCACATTGTAGTGCAAGCAGGCCACTTGAGGTACAGGACCAAGTTGCCCTTAAAGTATTCCAAGAGTCCTCAGTAGGATTTTAATCTGTTTCATCTTTAATTAACTTGTTATCTCAAAACAGTTTTCAGTGAAAAAAATGTGTGTAGGTGCCTTTAATACTGGGTTTCTGTGCACCTTCAAGCACCACAATTAAACCACAATTGCTTGCTTTTTTTCACAGAAGCTCACAGCAGACCATTAGTATCAAATAGTCCGAAAATATTTTCCCATCTATTTTTAGCCAACTGCGGGTACACACAGAAGTGTAATTGTAGTGGAGTCTTCATCTGCAATTTATAATAGGAAAAGAATCCATGCCACTGGCTGACTTTCCTCCAATTCCCTGCCAATACCAATTGTTTCTAACTAGCATATATAGTCAATTATACGCTTTATTTGGCTGGTGCATACATCTGCAAGCATACCAAACAAATGACTGCTCCAAATACTGTGCATGCCAATTACTCTGTTTAGAGGGATTTGGACAAAAGAAAGAGGTGCATGAATGCATGTCAGAGCAAGAAGGGGTTCTGCAGGATTGAGGAGGGGTATTTTCATGGTTTGGGGGTTTTTGTTTGGGGGAGGCAGTGGGCTGTGGTTGTCTTTTTGTTATTGTTGGGGAGGGGGTTGAGGTTTTTTTGACAGGTCTCTTTTATCTGCTCTCTTTGTTGCTTCTGTTTGTTTTCTTCCCTTCTCCTACTACCGTGTGGAATGCTGAATCCTGATGAAAGAAAGCTCTTTGGAATTCAAGCAGTCATTTTTCATTTGCTCATTTAGGAATAGGATGCTCAAATTAGACTCAGAATAAGCCAGCTGTAGGCTACCCAATTATCAGTAACTGAACTATCTAGAGCTATCTTCATCTATCTGACAACATTTTACAGTCATGGGGACCTTCACTTGTTGAGTATTTTGTTAACCCTCAATAAAAAGTATTGCTGCTACTGTGCAATGTATACAATAGCTACCATTACATATATCCTCACAGGAAGTGAGATAGAACCAAGGTTGCTAATGAGTTTATAGCAGCAATACAAGACAAAATGTGACACTTCCATTCTGTAGAAAAGTTAAAAAAAAAAAAAAATTAATAAAAAGATTCCAGGATGTGAGTACCAGAGGTTAAGATTTGATTTCATAACATGAGGAGCTTGTTTCATAGTGGGATAGAGTGATCAGAAAAACAAAACAAAAACAAAAACAAAAACAAAAACAAAAACAAAAACAAAAAAAAAAAAGCCACCACTGAAAGAGAGAACAGGATAACAGACTTCAGAAGGAGACAGACTTAGTAAGCTGCTTAAAATGCTTTTCTGGGTTGGGACTATAATTTTATATGTTCTGCTGTGCTTGGAGGCCATTCTCTCAGAGAAAGGAGCAGTTCCTTGAAAACAGAAGGTGTAGTCCCTCTTCATAACTCATGTGAAATGCAAATATAAATGTGAGAAGTAGGCTGAAAAAAAAGAGCTACTGAAAATTATGGCCTCTGTTAGTGTCTGCTGTCTGACACAGGAGAGATCTATGAGTTATTTGGGCTTTTTCCTCTCTATTCTTACATCCTCCTGATGAGATAACCTAAAATTGTTTAGCTTATGAGAGCTGACAAGATCAGAGACCATGGTCATATGGCTGTAGGGTAATGACTTTTTCTTGTTGAATTCACTGAAGCCTTAGGAACTAAAATAACCGAAATACGACAGAAACTTAGGCAGCCACCCAGAATTGTAAAAAAAACCCCAACACCTGGAAGGATAAAGTCATCTATGATTTCCATACAAATACTTTGTTTGAACACTTATGCAAATTTAGACCTTACTGAAATAACTTGCTAAAGTACTTTGAGAAACCATTCAGCACTCTTTTCTGTCACATTTATGTGGAGGGAAAAGACCCTTATTATGAAATTAGTACCAGTTATGCTAATGAGGTCAGTCCGGGACAATTATGTCATGAGTAAAAGCAAAAAAGATAGGGTCCTCATAGGTGAAATCATCTTAAAATTCCAATATCTAAAAGACAGCAAATTTGATCTTCCTTAAACATGAAAAAAAGGCTATTTAGAGTTTCAGGGTACACCACCTATTACTTTTCTATTCTGTGATGTATCATCCTGCTTCTATTATATCAATTAATGAAGTGAAATTACCAATCATAACTTTGAAATGTTGCAAACTATCTTGAGGGTGTAAACCTGAAAAGTTGGGGAAATATTTTTGTACCGCAAATACTTAAAAGTACTCTCTTAATGCAAAAATTGTAAATTATTTAAAGGACAGAAAACAAAGATGCAGTTTTAGTGGTTTTCAATACATAGTGCCTGTTGTTTCACCTTTAATTTGTAATATTAGGTTTTTAACTTTTTCTGGGCTTATGTAAAGATGCCTGTACATAAAAAACCTCCTCTCTAGAACACACTAAATTAGTCACTATATTTGAATGGATTTTTACAGAGGTGAATTGAAATGCAGAAATGTGATCACCGCTATGAACAGCACAAAACTTTACTAAAAATGTTGGTTGTGGTGTGGCTTAGTTCTGTATTTTGATATGGTGAATATCCTTTCATCAAAATAGTATGTTTATATATTTTGAAAACATAGGGGGAAATAAATTCTTAAAAATAGGCTGGTTTTAAGGACACTCTCGTTATGATGAAAAAATACAGGAAGTGGTACTTACAAAAAATAAAATGAGTGTTGTATGAACTGTATTGAGTATGAACTTCAAGTCGGTCCTTTCTGCCTTTTTTCTTTGCTTGCACACGTGATGGATGCCTAACCTTTGAGCAGCTGAATTCGCACTGATAAAGAGCTTCTCTGTTGGCTTGCCTCATGAAAACCACCAGCATTACCAGGGCTCTCTCTGAATTCTTTTCTCCCCTGTGTCTTTTCCCAGGGCTCTCCAGGAGAGCGTGGAGCCGCGGGCACTGCTGGCCCCATTGGTCTGCCAGGCCGCCCTGGCCCCCAGGGGCCACCGGGCCCCGCCGGAGAGAAGGGCGCTCCCGTGAGTAATCACAGCCCCACAGAACTGTCCCAGCACACACTTTTCATTCCAGAATGCTCCTTGTTCCCACTCGGGTATTTACCTGTTCAATATGTATTCTCGGAATACCCAACCTGCTCATTTTAGAGTTACAAATATGTACATAGTAAAACATTTCTTATCATGCTCTCTAAGATCAGGAAGGGTTAAACCTGTTAATATCACAGCAGGGAGTGGATATAAATCAGTCTTTCTCTAAAACTTTGTACCCAGCCACTCTGCATTAGAGTACAAGTGTATTTGACATCAGCTTCCATTATTGCTTCAAATAATTCTTATATGTTCTCTTCCCTTGATAGTTTTCTTTCTGTTGTGGTTTTCTGTTTTGTTGGAGTTTTTTTTGGAGGGAGGGTGAGTTTTTTAATTTTGTATTGGTACTGTGACTCCCTGTACTGAAGGAATTTTCATTACTCTCCCATGATAATGTGGATTGCTTAACTTTCTTCAAAACCAGGGTGAAAAAGGTCCCCAAGGTCCAGCTGGACGTGATGGAATACAGGGTCCTGTAGGACTTCCTGGTCCTGCTGGTCCTAGTGGTTCTCCTGGAGAAGACGGTGACAAGGTGAATCATTATAATTGGTATTAGTGCATCTGGGAGAAGATCTGTCAGTACAATTCTCTGTAGATTTCCTCACAGTAAACAGAGTGATGAAGCAACAAATCTTATCCCTGCCTCCCCCAAATTCCCTCTGCCTACTGCAAAAAATACCTAAAAACTTCTTCTATAACCAAATGTCTGAGGGACAGATGCAATGGGACATTGGGATTTGTGTTAAAGAACTAGTAGAATAACATTTATCCTGGCAAAGAAACAAAGATGAAAGCGTGGCAAAATAAGGCAAGTGATGCAAAAATTGATTTTTGCCTATTTTAGAAACTTAGTCTACTGAATGAGTAAGATGAAATGTCTTCAGTAATATAGAGGGATTCAGAACCACCAGAGGTCGTGCTGGTATGTTGAGGGTGTCAAAATAATTATGTTCACAGCAAAGATACTCTGTTGACTTCAGGCAGAATTTAGAATTCAGCACCTTTCAGGATCAGCTGGTGTGGTTGCTTGACCCAGCACTTCTCTGTTAGTTAGCACAGGGTAAAGGAAGATTTAAACATTCATTTTTGTGATGCATGAGTGTTATTTATCCCACAGACAGTATTTTCTGTGATTTAATTTCATTGTCTTGTATTATTGTTTAATGAAAACATTATTTTCTAATGTGGTTTCTTGGTGATTTGAATAATTTTGAAGTTTTGAAATACTGTACACTCCAGTGAGAAGCAGTTGTTCAGTCAGAAACAGTCATGTGAGTCAGTAAATCAGGGTACTTTCATTATAAGTTCATGTTGAAGGTGACATGAGCAACACAATTTCCTTTATTTAGACCTCAGTTGCGTTATACTTCAAAGCCAGGTCTTGTTGCCCTTTTCAATTCAGCAGTCAATATCTGGATTAATATGACGTATTATTGATCACTGCAGAATTGCTCCCTTTAGGCATTCACACTTGAAGCAGCAGCATAAAACATAGAATAATCATATCAAAGGGAACATTCAGAGATACCATGATACTGACTTCAGCTAAGTGTGAAGGAGACCATTTTAAACAAGTCTAACTTTTAACTTTCAAATACAGGGTGAAATTGGTGAACCAGGTCAGAAAGGAAGTAAAGGTGACAAAGGAGACAACGTGAGTAGCAAAATCCTTTGTGCGTTACATCTCTTCTTTATAAATAAAAGGTATTCATGCATGCAGTATGCAGGTAGCCTTGCTACATAAATGAGCAGAAACAAAGACACACTGTAAAATGTTCCTTCAAAATAATTTTAATGCAACAGTAGAGATTTGTACTTACAGATCTAGGCATGTATTTAGTATTGCTTATATTCCTAGAGCTTACAGAATCATTACAAATTATAAACGACATTCTTAAGCACCCTTCCCGTATCATTGAAATTACTCCATTCTGCATCTGAACTGGAGAGACCAAGAATTTCCATACATTCTCTTACTGTGTTGAACTTTACTGACTGCATTGTGTGAACATACCCAGCTTTGGCTTCTTAGCCATGAGGATAAAAACTATGGAGATTCAGTAGAGGAATCTACTAATGCAGTTTTAAAATTTTAAAAGGGTATCTAATTCTTGGGGAGCACAATTAACTGATGGCAGATGAAATGGCTTATACAAGCTTTCATATATTATCATTAGGCCTATTTGTGAACCTAGGACTAATCAGGTTTCTACTGTTTTGATTTGATATTTTTCTGTCTTCAAAAATTTATTCTAAAGTTCAAGCACTTCCTTTTTTTATTTAGGCCAGACATATAAAATTAAGCTTTTTTCACAGTGAAATTTGAAGCTAGAAAGAATAAAACTAGTATTTATTTATTTCTGTTTGTTTATGGTTTCTTTCCTAAAAATACAAAATGGTATGCTTTCACTTCTGTTCAATTTCAAGATAAACTGGTACTTTACTTGAATACTTTTCCTTAAGAAAAAATTGAGAAGTAATGTCCGAAAGATCCCTTTTATAGTTGTATTTCAACACTATTCACAGTTAGCAAAGCTCCAAACTCAACACAGGGGTACTCGTGGCTAAGTATATTTATCTTGAAAACAGTGCGATTTTTGACATAAACAAGTTACAGAAAAGTATATTAATTTTTAAAATTACACCAAATTTATGGCTTACATATTATCAGATGATGTTTATGGGGGGATATGTACATACTCAAGCAAATCACATAATGGCTCAGGCTGGAAATGAACCTCAGGATCAGCTAGTTCCAACCTCTGATCCAGTTCCACTTCAGGCTTTGCATGTGATCACAGGCACACCCTGCTTTCCCCTTTGCCATGCCTCTTCATTAGAGATGCTTTGCGTCAGAGAAATTCAGGAAAAAATCCACAAGCTGCACTCTTCTGTTTCAGATAATTTTAGCACAGCTAGTTATGCTGAGTATTAGACTGTGACCACAGTTCCCAGAGTGCGTACTAATGCAGTTGGGCCTGTTCCAGCAGACCTGCCTTACAAATGAAGTGTCTGCAGCATTATCATTTGAGAATGTATCCTGGACTCCCAGTCTCAAGGTTTAATGCATTTGAGAATATTACACATTTTTCTTGAACTACAGGATTCCGTGTTGAGGCAGTAGTTGAAGTGAAGGTAGCTCCAGTTGAAGTCATGTGTCTTGAATCTATTTGCCCTCAACTGCAGTCATTCAACCCTGACAATTTCAGAATGTGTTTATTTAAAAAAAATTTGCTTTCCTTTCAACATGCTGAGAGATGCCTGTTGGGGCAGGGAGAAAGGGTCACCTCTGAAAGGTTCTGAAGAGGAAGTACCCAGTTCTGAAATCACAGGACATAAAGAACAGATATTTACAATCTCAAACCACCCACAAAAGGCCTTGGTGGGCATTTAGAGCCTGATCACAGCAAGGATCCTCATCAAAGAACTGCTTCATCTTTCCTGTTTAAAAAGAGCTGAAAAAAATCTTCAATTCCCCATTGAAACTAACAAAGGTTTATTTTTGTGGGTTTGAAAATACTGTGCCTAACTATGTTGGCGTATTCTAGCTAAGACAGCACAATTTTGTTGTTGATGTGCTGTGCTCTCTTGAACTTCAAAACCTCTGCAGTTATCACAGCTGCCTTAATTAACTGAAGGTTCTCTCATGATTCTGATCAGTCTTTCTCCATTTGCCCTCCAGAGCAATGGAAAAAAAGAATCTGGCCATGTGTCCAAATAAGTCCTCATTAATCAATTGCAGAGTACGTTCCAACAGTGCTTTATATCAAAATGGGTTTTTAAATGAGTTTAAAAATGTGTAGGCCTCATTCCAGAGCCTATAAAATGAAGGAGCACATTGAAGCATCTCAAAGAGTGCAGAAAAATCCATGCATGCCAAATCCCTTTCTCATGGTAACACTTCCCAGTCAGCTGTAGCATTCCTCGGAGTCCTTTCATTTAGATGTGTCACCACAGAGGCTAGAAAGCTTTGTTTTATGTATTGCCATCAGGTATGGGACTGTAAAAGAGAAGAAATACAAAAATAAATCTGTAAAAGAGAAGAAATACAGAGCTTGATGCTTCATACTCCCTCGAAAATAAAATGCTCCAAAATGTATATAAAACCCAGAAATAGACTACAAGACTTAAGAAGCCTCTTTATTTAATTCCCCTTATAAAAGGTGCAATAATCTAATTTTAACCCTAGTAAAGTCTATAAATGCCAGCATTATTCTGCTCTAAACCAGAATTTGAAGCCTAGAAGTTGCAGGCAACTTGGCATCTGAAATAGACTAGAATTAGCCAAGGCCAGGTGTTAAGTTTTGTGCCTTCTTAGTGTCACTCTTTATCAGTCTACTTCCTCTAGTGTTGCAAAAAGAAGATTCAAATTACCACATCGTTTAAAGCTCATCATAAAGTAGTGTCTTGCATTCTTGTACTCTGATAGCTTTATTATATCACATCTGCATGACTGACTTCTAATTATGTGCAATATAACTTAGTTATTATTCTGCAGGGAGGAAGAAAAGATGTTCCTCTCAGAGACTGGGAACTTTTCAACAAGTCTCTGTTGAAAAGAGACTTGGTATCAAAGAGAATGATTCCCAGTGCTCAGCAAGAACTTGCACTTTTTCATGTCTCCTGGAGGTCAAAATAAGCTTTGTGCCATTGCAAAAATAATTAACAA
>VYZR01108256.1:37630-50196 GCA_013400675.1 Oxylabes madagascariensis | reverse complement strand
GCCATTGCAAAAATAATTAACAATTTCATAAAAAATACTCCAAATAATAGGCATTTGAATTAAAGATAGATTTTTAGATGATGCTTTAAAGGTTGAGGGATATTTTGCATAAATCTCATTGAAAGTTTTGATATTTTTAATTGTAAAAAAAGAAATTAATTTTGATTCATGTTCATACAGAAATCTATTCTGAAACTATTCTATCTATTCATTAAAAATGAGCTTCTAGCAAATGCCAGCATTGTCTATTATAGATATGAAATCCAAGTTTTTGAGAGATAAGTAGTTTGTACTGAATGGAAGGGACTTGTGAATGATGCTACATCCTCCATGGAGAAACATGGAAATGCTGAATAGATTGTCATCTTGCAAGTCGGGTTTTCTCTCCTGTCTGTATTTGCTTTTAATCTCATCGCAGATGTCACAATCACTGACTTGTCCTCCTTTTGGATGTGTGTTTGTTGCAGGGTCCGCCGGGTCCCCCAGGTCTGCAGGGTCCTGTTGGAGCCCCGGGTATTGCTGTAAGTAGCTCGTTCAGAGCCAACCCCAACCTTGCATAACTCAGCTGACACTGACTTCTTTGAACTTCTGCTCCTTACTCAGGAATGTATTTCAAAACACCACCAACAGTTCTGTCCCTGCCCACTTACATGCAGTTCTTTATTGTAAACAAGGCTGCATGGATGTTACTGTATGGCAGATTTACAGCAGGGCAATAATTTGATAAAATTAATAAAAATTAAATACTGTAAATAGTGAATGTGGGCCATCCTTTCAGTGAACTTCTTTGGTAGTGTATTTGGCAACTCAGTACAGATGCAGTTAAAAGAGTGTCTCTTTAAAATCCACCTGATACCAAGTGAATTAATTCTTACTTTTATTTAGAAGGCTCTGAATTCTTTTACCCTGAATATTGGTAGAACTCTTTGCTTCTCATATTTACCTAGGTATTCAACAGCTAGAATGCTTATGCAGATGTGATAGAGAGGGGGAGCTCAGGGAAAATTTTTGTGAGACATGCATCACTATATTGAACCAGAGCATGTGCTGGTATTCTGTTTGTGTAGCAGATTTCATCCAGCCAAGACGGTGAACATGCATTTGTAAAGACACTTGGTGTGATTCTGAGCTCTTTTGTAGTTGGTTTCCAGTCATTTCCATGGAGCTTTTCCTGTTGTTGTTATCAGAGCTGTGATGGTTTTGTTCTTCCTTGTTTCCAAACAGGGAGGTGATGGAGAGCCAGGCCCACGAGGTCAGCAAGGGATGTTTGGGCAAAAAGGTGATGAAGGTCCTCGAGGCTTCCCCGGGCCCCCAGGCCCTATTGGCTTACAGGTAAATTCCTTTATTATTTTACCTTACATCTGTAAGAACACTGATTTCTGTGTCAGAAACTGAATGATTACTGTCTTCTATTAAATAAATGATGGCATCAGTTAATTAGAACTGAAAGATCCCATACTGATGGGCTTTGTGCATAAACAACAGATTGAATGCAGCAGGACTTAAATATACATCAGAGTATAAATAATCCAGACTCCCACTCTGGAGCTCTGGATAATCCTGGCAGTGATTTTTAAATCACCCAGTATAGCATTTCTTGTGTGCGTTTTTGGGGGGGCTTTTTCCCCTCAAATTTATTGTGTCACCCAGTTTAAGCATCCTAGGGCTACCTATACATTTACTGTAATATGAAAAACTCCTTTCCCTTTCTTTCCATTTTAATGCAGATAGGTCTTTTTCTTCTTGTTCCACCATCCTGCCCCCTCCCAAGTTCACAAGTTTGATGTGTAGATCTGATTTACATTGTTCCGTATTGATTTATAACTAATCATTCCAGGGACCCTACTTATAGTATTCTTCTCTGTGTTTTTTAGGGTTTGCCTGGCCCACCAGGTGAAAAAGGTGAAAATGGTGATGTGGGCCCAATGGTAAGACTTATTCCCCACTTGTCACTCTGAAGGACATAAATATTCTTCATATAATATTGTCTTTTCTCTATAGCTCACCATTTGATAACATACTCCTGAACCTAGCGACCAAGTATGAAACATTTTGTGTAACATAAATCTCTGGGGTTTACTTTGGTTTCCCACATCTATCCCCTCATCACTAATATCAAGATTTATGTAACATGAGAAAATACTGAAAAATAGGTAGCAAAGCAGATGCTCTGTGTGCCTGAGACAGGACAGTGACAATCTAGTTCAGGAAAGAGGGAGGAAAAGTGGATAACACTGCACCAGAGAGTCTGGAGCTGCCTTCCAGAAGCTCAGGCCATTGTTGTTAACATACAGCATCAGGTACTTGCAGGGCAGAAGATGGTAAACACTGTTTGGCTCTGTTTACTTTCCCTGGGTGATGCATTTTCCAGCTGTTTCTCCTGCTGACAGAATGCCTTGTGGGCTGTTCCTGCCATGCAAGCTCTCCACTCTCTACATTTGCCTCCAGCAGTTTGTGCCAAGACTGGATGCTTCACTCCTGCCCATCTGTAGGCACCATGGTGCAGTTCTGCCCCAGGGCTGTCGCAGACACTTGGTCCAGGGTCTCTGTCAGTGGATGGGCATGCAGGGAACCTGTAAGGAAAGAACCAATCCTCAGGGGTCCTAAGCATCGGGTCATGCCCAGCTCAGGTACTGTGTGACACAGCCTGGCTCTCCTGTCACCTTGTGAACTCATCCCGCGGGCAGCAATCTCGCCCTGCTGTTCCTGCTGCATGGTGAAGATTAAAAGCCCTCTACAGATTGAGCATATTATTTTTCATTATTCAGAAATTGTTCATTGTACATATATTATATCTGTTCGATGATTCTGTCATATCACATTGTCTCTTTGATACAGGGTCCACCTGGCCCACCAGGTCCAAGAGGTCCCCAGGGTCCTAATGGAGCTGATGTAAGAACCAACTTTTTTTTTGTATCGCTAATTCTTACTTTTATTAACAAACACTCTATTTTGGATAGCGATTTTTGGGATAACAAATATCTTCTATCACTGTAGGGTCCTCAAGGCCCCCCAGGCTCAGTCGGCTCTGTTGGAGGTGTTGGTGAAAAGGTGAGTATGGACGGAAATCCCCTAGAAAGAGAAAACATTGGAATAGGCATATATTGCATAGGCTATATGGCATTCATTCATTAAAATTATTTTTATTGCTGTTTTCAGTTCTCTGTTCAGAAAATTGTCTGCCAGGATATGGAGTGAGTTTGTTTGGGATTTGTTATTTTCATGTTTTACCCAAGGAACATGCCAGATTATATCTTCCTTGGTCTTAAAGGAAAGATGAGGTATTCAAGAATATAAGGGCTTTTCTTCTGTGATTTATTTGAAACAACAGAGTAAGCTATTATATAGTCCAAGCAAAAAGTTCAAAATAGAGTCTTAAAATGCTCGTTTATGTTTATTTTATCAAGCTACATGACCTCGACCACATCACCTATGTAAGGCCTGAAAGCCTTTTGCTGTAATGTTACAGATTTAACATTAATTTTTTCCTGAACTTTGGAATGGGAAAGAAGATTCTGAGTGGAGCATAAGATGGAGGAAACAAAATAGAAATATATTCCAGGCCACTATATAAATTGCTTATTGAGAAACTATGTAGATTGTTTAGTATTTAATGATTTGCCACAGAGTATCACATATATTCAAAGAAACACCTATGTCAGTAAATCCTAGAAAAGACATCTCTAGGAATGTCAGTATTGGTAGCTTTTCAGAAAGCTTTCCATATTATTAGCTTTTCATAACATGAAGCAGTATTTCCCTTTTTCTAACTAAAATAGTCTTTTAAAAGAATCTTCAGGTATTTCATGGGGTTTTTTTTTCCCTACATGCCCATCAACTAAATCACTTGCTAGCGCTCTGGGATGTGGCAAAGAGTGTTCTAGAATAATACAGCATAATATTTGGTTTGATGGAGAAATATCCTATTGTGTCTCCCTTATTGTCCTTTGAGACCAGAGGGTCCTGAGCCCCAACAGATGTCATTGTGTCGAGCAATGCTTCTTTCTCAGGAAGGGGCTCTGAGCATCAGCTCACCTCTTGGGAGCAGCAGCATTCTGGTATTTTTAATCTTTTTTTCCCCAGAACTGCACAAGACACACAAAACACAATGACCTCCTGCTTGACCTTATTATTAACAAGGATACTCCTTCTAATGTCCCAAGTTCGTGACATTGTTCATCCAGTCTACTTTAAAAAAGATCTTGGCCTCATGAAGGACTGCAGGATTTGTTTGTTTCTCTCTGGCAAGAGTACCAAAAATGTAACACAATCTAAGAGTTGAGAGAAATAAAAAGTTACTGGCAAAAGGGAGTCTGTATGTCAGTGGAATATAGACAATAATGGGCATTGTGGGAAGAAAAAATTTTCCTATGACCACTACTGAGAAAAATGTTAATTATGAGAACATCCAGGGTAGCACCCAATTATATGCAGTGCTTTAAAAAAACCCACTTTGTATAATATTGTGGCCCATTGAACTTGATAGGAATTTTGCCATTGGTTTCAGTCACCTCTTTAATTTTCAGTGTTTCATGATCAAATCATATTCCAGTCACTTTCTAAACACATTGCCTTATATTGAACTGCTTCCTCCTTTGTTTCCCCTGCAACTCATCTGTATGATTTAGAATCACTGTTTGTGATGATTAGGCCATGAAATTTAATTCAAGAACATTAATATCAGACTGTTTATCACTTGGTTGTCATTTTTTATTTCCTCTAGCTTAATATCCCATATCCTCTGCATTCATAAAGAGAAGCTTCCAAGTGTATTATTTTGGAAGTTTATATAAATTGTAATTGCTTTCTTCCCTCCTCCTCAAGTTTGAATACATGCCAGGGTATTTTTCCTTGTTTAGAGCTCTTCCTTCTTAATTTCAGTTCCATTTAAAGAGATTTCAAGCTGAGATATCATTAAGAGCTGTTTTGTCAGTGGGAGTTGCTGCAATGGGAGGACAGGTCATGCTTTTAAACAAAACATGCATTTTTTCTTTTCATTTTCTTCCCACACATTTTTCCCCCAATGTTTTTCTTGTTATGTCAGCATGCTTTGGCCTCTGCACCCCTTTCAGGAGACACACACCATACTACAGATAATTCAATGCAGTGAGTGTAGAATGTGGAATAACATTTTGGCATCATCCCTGTCACTGTTGAGGAGAGAAGTAGGTTTGCTCACTTGCATATTTTAAAGGTCTGACCAGGAGATATTTTTAACTAATACAGGGGTTTCAAAGCCCCCTTATCTTCTGGCAGAGATAAACAATTTTTGTCACACTTAGCGCCATGCATTTTTAACTAGCTTGTTGTTTCCCCTGCTCTGCACACAAGGGCCTGAATGTTCAAAGGCATCACCGCTGCAAATTCCTGTAGCCCTGCATTATTATCGCCATAACCTCCACTGAGGGCCTAGCACTTACACTCAGCAGAACCTCTTAAATCCAGCTGCCACACCAAGAGCAGTCCCTTTCCTCTGGTTTTAATTAAGAAAAATGGAAAACCAAAATGTACCTACACATGCTTATCTCTAATTTGATATCACAGGTCTAGCATGCAGATATTCTAAATAGCCAGGAAGCTGCTCATGACTTCTCTAACCTGTGTCTTAGAATGTACATAAGAATTTACAACAGAGGGGAAATAGAGCAAGTAATGTTAACCCCACACTTCCACAAAACCTAATGAAATAAATTTGCCTTTCTAATTTAGATGAATTTGTCATAACTGCACTGAGGACTGTGTTGTTCTTCTACTCCTTCTCCCTTCCACAGCACGTTATAAACCATTGGAGTTAGAGAGCAATGCAAACCCAGTGTCTGCAGAACCTAAGCATTCATTCTGTAGCCTCTCAGAGTTCAGACCTGGTTTACTGCATGGAAAAGTCTGGTGTTCGAAAACCACTTTACTTATCTGGGTTTAAGTTTCTTCCTATTATATTGTTCTAGAAAACTTTCCAAAGTAGTGCACTAATAAGGAGTCCAACACAGTAAACAAGTGAGATCAATAATTCTCATGCGTAATCATTGATTTACAATGCAGATGGAAGTGAGAGGACAAAATCAATTGAGTATCCTGGCTCTAAGTTTGGAAACATGTTTGATAAGTGTTCACAGACAATTTTATGTGTTCATGTCATTTTTACACACAGCTTTACAGGACCTACTGACTGTGAATTTTTTCTCATCCTTCTCCATCTCTCCAACATGCTTTTAAAAGATTTCCCCTCTGTAAACAAGAGCCCTCCTAGAAAACACAGCCTTTAGAATTTCTCTCAATTAAATTTTGTTCTCCACAGAGCCAGTACATTTAACACATATGCAGACCTATGCAAAAGAGATTTCTCTTCTAGAGGGTTGGGCTTTTTTAGTGTGGTTTTTTTTTTTTTGGGGGGGGGGGGATGTTTGTTGTTGTTGCTGTTGTTTTGTTTTCTGTTTGTTGGTTGGTTGGTTGTTAGGTTGTTGGGGGTTTTTTGGTGAGAATGGCAAAAAGGAGAAAAAGTAACTCATCACAACCCAGTCAGTTGCAAAGTTGCCTCTCATTGTTATAAAATGAAACACCGTGTCCCAGAATTTAACCAAAAGGTGGCAGCCTTCCATCCACCATCTCTGTGCTTTATATGGACAGCCTCTAGAACTGATCAAAAGGAAAACAACACTTTTTAAACTTTAAAACTTTTTAATAATGTTTTTTAAATTTTAACTTTTAAACTGCTTTGCCTAGCTTCGTAGAAACTATTCTGCTTGCTTAATCCAAGGAGGTTTTCAGAATTGAGCATGTCTGGAAAATGACATGACCCTTTGTAGTTAAGGATGTCTGTCTTTCCTTTTCAAAATTCTGACAGAGGAAGGCTTTCCCTAAGAAAGACCACAGTAAAAGATCTGAGCTGCTAACAAAAGAGAAAAATCTCCAGTGATGGAATAAATCTATTATTAGATCATAAAATCTGTTTCGCAACAGAACATGAAATATTTCCCATGGAGAAGGTGCATCAGGTTCTGAATTAATGCCATTGTTACTAAAAATGAAAAGAAAGATGAGGCCAACAATAGCTATAGGTTACGCAGGTTTTGTACACAGCTATAAATATGCACTCTCTAAATATATATCAGCTACAATCTTCTCCATCAAAACAATGTTTAACTCCCTTAACAGTTACTAAAACCAAATACAGCATTTCATAGTACCTAATACTTGAAATATAAAATCACTGTCAGATAAAACAAGGACTGCATACATGGAAGAGGCACATTTTTTAGTAAAACAACGATACAGAAATATTAATGTGAGATGAAACTTTAACTGGTCTCATCTTTCACAAATGCCCTTTAAGGGAACATCTTGACATTTTCTAGCCCTTCCAATTTCTCAGTTTTCCACACTGCTGCTTGCTGGGGAGCTGCTGTGCACAGAGCCAACGTCACCATGTGTGCTGGAGCAGGCACCCCCAGTGCTCCCCTGGTGCTCCCAAGTGTAGGTCAGAGGGAGCCCAGTGTTGCATGAGAGAATGAAGACGTGTTTGTCAACAGGAAGGGTAGGAATTGTGTTATAAATCAAACGTGGATCATCATAAATTACAATATCATTAGGCAGAAAGGCAGAAAAAGAACCCTCTCCTGAGAAGCTGCCAAGGGGATTACACTGCACAAGTGCTTGTCAGCAAAGACCGGGCACAATCAGTGCTCTGATGTCACTGCTTTATTTTGTCCTGCCATGGGCTCACCGTTGGAAAGGCTCGATATAGTGGACTCTGTGGTGATAGTAGGGCTAGTAACTTGATTTTTGCTGATTCCAGACTCATTCTTTGTTGCTACAAAAATCTCATTTGATTGATAGTAGGCATAGACAAAACCCCAATGCTAATGATGCTACAGACTCAGTAAATGCTGTGCAGAGAATAAGGAAATGAAGATTATGAATTTCCCTAGAAAACACACTTAATGCTTATTGACCTGAAGCATCCACTACAGGTTTTGTTTTTAAATGAATGCTACATCACAGAAGTAAATTAATATTAAACACTAAAAGGGATCATTCATTTTTGAGGTTCCTACAAATTTAAGTATCTCTAATAAAACGTATCAGAATTTCTAAAGGTACATTCGCCCTTTAATAGTGCTCTTTTTAAAGGGCATTTTAATATTTCTCCTAAAATGTTGGTTATCTGTTAATTATACTAGTCTGGAATTCAGTAGAGGGGTACTGAAATATTTTCCTTTAATCTAATGAAATATTTGCACTGGGCCAATTTCTGGTCCCAGAGAGGTTATCATGCTGCTATGAGCTTCTCTGAAAAAAAGTTCAGTACCTACACCATAAGTTTTGTTTTGAAATTGTATTTTATGATTTATAGTTTTATAGTGACATCGTGGAAATGATAGACATGCATGAATTAACTGAATTGTTGTAAAATGAAGAAGGGTGTGCAGGTCACACTGGTTAGGAAGGATACACAAATTTATTCCAAGTCTGCGAATTCAGTAAATGATTGGGTAAAATGCATTTTTAGCACTGAATTCTCTTGTTCATAGATGTAATTACTGGCAACATTCATTTGGTTTGGAAAAAGAATATACTTGGGGGGAAAAATTCCACCCATTAGCAGCTGGATTGAAAAATCCTTTGGGATAGGAGTAGGTATTTCTTATCTAAGCACTCTGTAACAATCACAAAGCATTTTCTGTTATCCTTCCATGAGTTGTGTCTCTGTGATGCTAATAACTATTCTACTAACCGAAGAGTTTTCTATAAAAGTTTATGCATCAGACCACTGAGCTGGAAAATAATTGGTCATAACTAAACTTTAAAATGAAGAATTGAAAAGACAGTCCTTGAGATAATACAGTGTATTAGCTCAGAAGGACACTGAATTATCTTAAATGTTCACTTAACAGTGCACAATCTTTGACTTGCACGGATTTTCCTTTCATATGGTATCATCCTGAAAGCCATCTGCTTTACAAAATAAATTCCATCACTAAATACATAGCACACACCTCTGTAGCCTGTGAGGAAAGTTTTTCTAACTGATGCTATTATTTCATCCTTAGGTTTTTCTTTATATAATTTTTTCATCTTCTAACAGTAGCTATAGCAATAATCACAAACAGGAAATTTGCAGTATATGGCACAATAAAGGGGAACATCTTCCAAAGCCCAAAGGGAAGATTAGTCTCCCTGGCTCAAGAAAATATTAGTTTGATGTATTATCTCTCAAATTTCAGACTCCAGTTCTGCAAAACCATATACATAACTTAACCCCCTCTAGGTAGACCAAATAAAACCCAGTTCTTATAAGCTGTTTACATAAATAAGCATGGGAAGAATATATGTAATAACAGAAGTAAATTAATAGAAATATTCTCTTTAATGACTCATAAATTTATTCATATACGCATCTATAGGGTGAGCCTGGAGAAGCTGGTAACCCTGGACCTCCTGGAGAATCTGGAACAGCTGTGAGTATTTCATTGTTGTGTTATCATTAACATTTATTACGGTGAAATGAGGTATCTGGCAGTGCTTGCTTTGGTAAGCATTTCCTCAGATCACTTGTGCATTTGTGTATGTTTTCTTTGAATTTTCAGGGAAGAACTTATACCTCTAAAACGACATTTGTTTCCCTATAATCATAGCCACATCTTGTACTAACGGAGATATTCCCAAAAGAATACCTGTTTTTCCTTCTATAAATATTAACTTTGGCTTGCATGTTTTTCTTTCTGGAAACAGTTCACCGATGCAAACCGAGTACAGAATTTGGCACTTGACCTGAGAGGTCCTAATTTCTCACTCACATGACAGCATTTATTGAGGAGTGACACGGCCTTTGTCTAAAAAATGAGTTTGCCATTGTGATCCTTTTTTTTGGCCATTCCATTTCCAGATGGCATTTTTGTGTTCATGTGTTTTCCACAGGGTCCAAAAGGTGAAAGGGGAGAAAAAGGTGAAGCTGGTCCACCTGGAGCAGCCGGACCACCAGGTGCTAAAGGACCTCCAGGTGATGATGGGCCTAAGGGTAACCCAGTAAGTGAGCTTCATAATTCTAACCCAAACCACTGTGAAGAATTGCTGAAGTTGTGTGAATACAGAACCATAGCATTTCCTACAACTACACTACGTTCATTATATGCTTCATAAAAGATTTGTGATGAGTGCTACCTGCTTGGCAATGGATGACACATTCCTTGCTTTTTTTCTTGATCTATCTAGGGCCCAGTTGGTTTTCCTGGAGATCCTGGTCCCCCTGGGGAACCTGGTCCAGCTGTAAGTATACCTTAAAAACAGTTTTAGGTCCTAGTCTTAGTTTGCACTGAATTCTAGTTGATCCTGTCTCTTTCTTGTCTGGGGATGAGCTCTTGCCTGTAAGATCCGTTGCTTTTCTGTTCACACATTTCTCGAGGCTTAAAAATGTTTAGAAATCTTTTAAAAGTTTTGAAAAATAATGTCCTTGAGAAAAGACTCTGTAGAAAAATGTTGCTCTTATATTTATATATGAAAGTTAGTGACTTAAATTAGCTGAATTTTTAATTTTGTTTATTTTCCTTGAAATCTGTAGGGTCAGGATGGTGTTGGTGGAGAGAAGGGTGAAGATGGTGATCCTGGTCAACCTGTAAGATTTTTCTCTCATTTTATTTCACTTGCATGATCTCACTGATGATAAGAAAGTATCTTTTGCTAAATCAGTGGTTTCTATGCAGTCACACCCTTAAAAATATTTTCAGAATAGATGCTTTTTCTATTAATACTGAAAAATAACTATTTATTTCCTTGCAGAGGTAGAACTGCCCATATTGCAGTAACACAATTAAGCAAGAGCTCAATTTCTTTTAGAAGTAGTGATGTGTTAAAGGATTTGTGCTGGAGCTGCTGAGGAGCACTAAAAATAGAGCAGCTCTGAGCATAAGAAAGAAATGCTGCAGCCAAATAATCTTCATTAGCTGAACTAATGAAATTAAGCCAAGATCTTAAACAGTATCTGAGCAATACCCACATTAAGCACCAAAGTTCTATTTCTGTAGATTCTGTTCATTGAAAGGGGCTAACTAACACATGGCAGATGTCTGTGGTATTTAATAAGGATGAGAACTCGATCCTTTTCTTACTGCTGAGTTTTTAATTTTCTGTTGCAGGGTCCACCAGGTCCTTCAGGTGAAGCTGGCCCACCTGGTCCTCCTGGGAAAAGAGTAAGGAATATCTCATGTTTTCTTGTACACTTCTCTTTCCAAGACACTGTGTCCTAGAGAATTTCAGCTACTTATTCCATGCTGGGACACTCATATATGCCATTTGTCATTTCTTTTAAGTAATGTAATGAGAGAAATGAATAAATAGAAACAGCAGAGAAAGCTCTTTAACATGGCTAACATGGAATAGAAGAACAAAAATACATAGAGGAGAATGTATTGCTTACCCATAGAGGTATTTTTTCTTTTCACTCAAGAATTCAATGTCAACTGAATCACTCTGCTAACAGGAGTGAGTTGGTATGACAATAATAGCAGACATCATCTTTAGGCACAGGTCTGCTATCAGGGAGCACAAAGAATGTGTCTGTTTTGAAGTCTTTAGTCTCAGAAATAAAATTATTTCAATGCAGCTACTGTGCAAAACTGTGTCATCCCCTCCACATACAAAATTAACAGGCAGATATTTCTGTCACTTATGAAGTTACTCTGTTATTTCTAAAGCCTTTGAAGGTTCACAGGCTTTACAAATATAGCTAATCAAACCCGGTAAATAATGTTGCTGTCCCAGAACTGTAGTAGATGTATCAATCCTTAGGTCTGCTACAGAGAGCAATTAGATGTAGTTTTTACACTTTAAAAAACAGAAGAAGTGGCATTATTAAATGTGAGCTGAGAATTATTTAACAAAATATGTTAAATTGCTTGATTTAATGGGCTTGAGTGAACTGACATGCCTAATTAGTTGTATTTATTTTACAGAGTAATCTATTTGATCCAACATGCAAAGTATTTATAATATTCTAAATGATTATGGTAACATTAGCAACCTTATCACTAGAACTGAAATATGGCTGCTAATCTATGAATATTAGCAATTAGTGTGTTTGCTTGACATCAGATTAAAATTTCCTGCTTTATTATACAGAAAGGCAATAGCTCACTCCTCACACATGGGCCATATTTTATCTGATTGTACCTAGACAAAAAACCCTCAATTTCGAAGCACAAATTACACGTTACCTGTGGTTTGACAGATTTCCAATTTAGGGAAAATGCATGGCTAAACATTACAATGTAGTCCCTTTCTGAATTTTGAAGAAAACATTTTTTGGGATCAGATTCAACATTACTTGAGTACCAGAATGTTACAAACTTTTAGGGGATCTGTATTATATTGATGTTACACTAGAAAGAAACAGTGAAAGACTGAAAGATTCATACTTATCTAGAAAAAATGCTTTTTATTAGTTTTCATCACTTGTATGGTAGAATCTATTTCAAGAAAAAGCCCCAACAAGAGTCTTCAAATTTGGATTGCTGTAACGAGCTGGCAGAGCTCAGAATTCATACTTTTAATTAAAGGCTTTTGAAATCCTCAAC
>VYZR01108256.1:22969-33107 GCA_013400675.1 Oxylabes madagascariensis | reverse complement strand
TACTGCCTGGTGTTCTGAAATACATTTATTACCAGGTGTAAGAGTTTTGAGCAATCTCTGTTTAGTTACAGAGTTACAAAGTTTCCCCAGCTCTCCCTGGGAAGCAAGTTCTAGTGAAAGACATGAACATAAATCGTTTTTCCATTGTATCTAAGAAATTTATAAGCCAAAACGATAATCTACAAAGGGTGACTTTTGTGACATAGTAATTGATAAAGTCTTTTAATGGTGTTTTTTTTTAATTTTCATTAAATAGTAATTATTATTTTACATATTCTGACTTCTTAAACGATCTGCACATGCAGATCAGAAAAATACATGCTTAGAAGGCTTTATAAATCAATGTAATTTAGCTGCAAGTAATGGTAGTAAGTGTGGCTGCTTATCTAGAAATAGAGATATAGACTGAACCCCTCTATAGTTATGTTGTTATTATTTTTCTGAAACTGTTGTTATTATTTTTCTTGCTTTTACTTTTGAGACTTCTTTTTGGTTTGTCATACAGTACTGGGCAACATGTCTAGTTTGAATACATTGATTTCCATCTGCCAAATATTAAAAATAGCATGAGGAAAAGACACCGTCAGAGAGTATTTGTCCTTCAGATCAATATGCAATCAATATAGATCAGCACAGACAGCACTCCATGCCTGTGCTCCTCCCAGCCCTTCAGTGTGCCAGGCACTTGAGCTTTGGGATCTACTGCTGGGCTACTTTCCCCAGTAGTGATAATCAGACGTCCACATCACGTACACATACACCTCCATAAACCAACCAAAAAGTATTAGAAATTTAAAGCTCAAGACTAAGATATGTTTTTGTTCTCAACTGGAGGCCATACCATCTTCTTCCATTAAAATAAGAGCTGTCAATACTGAAGCAAAGCCAGCAACTTTGCAAAGCCGAAGTTTATTTGGTTTGTTGCCTTTAAATACAATGTTGAATAACTTAGGAAAAAATAAAGTGTTTCTATGAAGATTTTTTTTCCAGTTTGGCTACAGTATGATGCTGCCTCAGCAGGGTGCACTCACCACTTAAAAATTAAGCTGATTTTCTCTGTTGATTGCAAATGCACAGAATACCTAACAATATGTCAGGTTCCTATCTCAACAGGCTGATGAAATGTGGTAATGGTTTTCTGCATTGGAAATCATGTTTTAAGCCAGATGACAGACAGCTATAAACAACAAATAAATTATTTTAATGAAATATGGAAGAACAGAGCAAAAATATTCAATAGGTTCACGTAACAAAAATTGAGAACAAGCTTGTTTCTGCATGATTTCTTTTGTCTTCTTGGTTCATAAAATGTATCAGGCAGTAAGTCCAAAATTACTGTGCAATGTTCATAAAAATCAGCATGGTAGCTGGGGTGATGAGGGGGAGAATCGTGCATTAATGTAAAATACTGTTCCTGAGATCCTTTCTGTCAGTTAAAATTTCCCAGTCGCTCCACCAAGGGCAGTGCAGGAAGGTAAGATGAATAATAATGAGCAGTTTTTCTCCGCAGAAGCCCCGGCCGGCCGTGCCAGGCCAGCAGCCACAGCCTGAGCCAAGGAGCAGCTCCTGCAGCAGCTCTGTGCCTGGGGCAGCCTTGGCACTGCCTGATAATGAACACCCCTGCTTAGCACTCGTCAGTCATTCATTTGTATTTTAGCCATCACACTGGGTTTAGCCCTGCTAATTAATTCATGCTGCAGCTGCATTTCTAGATTATGCAGAGACCATATTTCTCAAGTACAACATTCAACCCTTTTCAGTTTCTTAGACAGAGTGGATTATAATCCATATGGGAACTTCGTGGGAAGGAATTTTCAAGCAGTAAAGACAATGGGCATGCAAATTAATTCATGTAAGATAAAAAGTCATGTTTCTAAAATGTTTCTGAATCTATGTATGTACCTGTTGATCTTTTTTGTTATCACTGCAAACTCTGATCCACCCAACAACTTACAACCTACACAAAGGGGTACATGCATCAGACATTATTAATTATTATTGGAACAGCAGGGATTTAAAACATTCTTCCTGTTTTAAAGAGTCAGCATTTGGCCCAGGGCTTTTAAGCTTCTCTGTATTTTGTAGAAATAAAACTAAGTCTTTTACCCCTTACAGCTCTTAAAAGTACCAAAGAAAAAAGCTGTTGATACCCACAACACATGGTCAAAGTCCTCTGTGGTTGATTCAATTCATTTGGCATTATCTTTGATGTAAAGTCTGAGTTATCTTTGTTGGCCAAAAGGTTCGTGTGGTGCTGCAGATGTTCAGTGTCACCCTGGAGAAAGCTTAATTTCAGAAGCAAATGAATGATCTTAATATACTCCTATGTAAATAGCTATAAAATGAATATAAATTTCCAGGAATTAAAACAAGTGCATTTGCTCTAGGTATGTGCCAGTAGCAGTGGATAGTGAAATACATCAGCCTATAAAAAGTTTGGGCTAAATTCAGCTCTAGTATAAAAAATGGCTTTAGGTCAAACACTGATCCAAAGCCCCAAGCTCACAAAGCAAACAGGCAGATGTTTGACTGGAAGTACCGTTCTTATCTGTAATATTAAAATTGTGTTCTGGTGCTTTACCTTTAGGGAGCCTGAATTGTTTTTCTATATGTTGTTAAGAAGAAAAAAGCAGTAAATAAATGGAAGTGATTGAATTTTTCCTGTTGCTGGTCTTCAGAACTTGTTCTTCAGAACAGATTGTTTCTACATAACAATCTGCTTGTTGCATTAATGAACAGATGACTCTCATATAGATTCACAAAATGACAGCATTTGAGCATGGTCACTTTTCTTTCATTTTCCTTTAAGCTGCTCATTGGTTGGCAAGAAATAGCTACTTGTAATAAAGACATTTCCCAGGCTAAAAATTAACCTTGTAGGAGAACAGTTGGTCCATTATCTTGAGTGCATCTTTTCTAAACTAAGCATATAAGAGAACCATTTTCAGAAGAGTACATTAAATTCTAGACACTGCTCCTGTTCATAACTGAAGCTATGAATATTAATTACCTGACCTAAAAATCAGCCCTTGATGTTTTGGAGGAGAAAAATGTCTTTTTATTTTTCACTTTCATATTTAGTGGATAATATGTCAATTTTTGGCTGTCCGAATGTAATCAGGCCCCTTACTGAGCCCATTCCTGACTCAAAGAATAAAGAAATATTTGTCACGCTGTGCACTGTAGAAAGAGAGGCCTTTTTGGAATCAGTGGATAAACCACAGTGAATAGATAGAAGTCAATGCAAAGCAAGTTTAAAATTAATTGTTATTGCACATATAAATTAATATTGCTTTTTTCTTTTATATCCTGTTTTGTTGTTGGGGTTTTTTCTCCCAAGCTAATTCTTTGGTTTGAACCTCATCATCTTTTAGATATTCTAAAAACCCAGAAAATTTTATAAGGGAATAAGAGCTGTTTGGTTTTTTTATCCTGTGAATAAAATGTCAAAAAAAGAAATTCAATGTCATTTTGTAAGCATTTGCTACTTATTAATACAGTGGGAATTTCACTTTCAGAATTTTTTTCACTGGTTATATTTAAAAAAACCTGAGATGATGTGGTCAGTGTCCATATTTTACAGGGACCTCCTGGAGCAACAGGTGCTGAAGGCAGACAAGGTGAAAAAGGTGCAAAGGTAAGACACTGAAGATTTTTTTTTTTTTTTTTTTGAAGCATAGAAGTATAAACTATTTGTAAATTAAAAGTAAATTCCACTGAGTGTGGAACTTTTCAAAGTAATAATAGGTAATCTGTAAAATCCAAATTCAGATCCAGAATTAGTAGCAATATGTAATGGAGTGGGCCCAGCAGTGCAGGCCCAACACAGCTCACCTGTAACAAGCAAGGGGAGCCGGCTCTGCTGGCCCCACATGTCTCTATGAAGCCAGAGACATTTAACTCAGGAAATCATCCTGTGCAGAACTCTGACTTTTAAAAAGCACTTTGCCTCTTGTATATCCCTCCAGTGCCAAACTCAGTCAGCCCCTCTTCTCTGACCTGGTCTGTTCTTTCCAGGGTGAACCTGGTGCAGAAGGGGCTCCTGGAAAAACAGGGCCAGTTGGTCCACAGGGACCTGCAGGAAAACCTGGCCCAGAGGGTCTCCGAGGCATTCCTGGCCCTGTGGTAAGTAATGGAGCACACAATATTTTACATGTTGCATTTCCTCTCTATACTCTGGTAAAGCCAGCTTCTTGTTTTTTCTAGGGAGAACAAGGTATGCCTGGAGCACCAGGTCAGGATGGCCCTCCTGGACCTCTGGTGAGCATCCTTTTCCCACTTGTCAGTCATAGAAGCCTCCAAAAACATCACCAAAAGATCTCTCTTCTAACATTTGAGAGCTGAAATATTCTGTTAAAATCTGGAGCTGAGTATGTTAATGAACTATAATATGCCTACAAATGCACAGGCTTCCTGTCAGCTCAACAAAGAACTTTTCAATGCATTGCTGCAACTTTTGGATTTTAAGAAAGTAAAGCTGATATGTAAAAGTTCTGAGATTAGATTTCCCTCCTTCCCCTTCCATCCTCCACAGGAGATTGCTATCAGGAGAGTGTGAAGCCTGATTTGCAGTAGGCACTGCACACAACACACTGCAGGTGAATAGTCTGATTCTGCATTCCAAAAGCTTAAAAATTTCACATTTCATTCATGAATTATGTATTTGCCTAGGCTTTTGCATCTAATGATATCCTGAAGTGGAGATGGAAAGCATAAGCACTGAATAATATTTTGTACATGAAATGTTATGGCATTTTTGAATATGTGCCAGGTGGAAAAGGTCTCTTATCATTCCTATCCATAGCAGAAGTTGTCCACTGCCACGAGGAGAGCAGTGGTGAGGAGACACAGACTTAGCAGCTCTTCTTATGGACATGTGCAGTGTGAGATTAACAGCCTCTGAAAAATTCATGTATTTTGCACAGACACTGCATGCCCAGCATTTTTTACCTCATTCTGTACAAATTACACAAAAGTAGCATTGCCATTCTTATAAAATCTAAAGATTTCTCAAATCAAGAATTTAATTGACTCTCTGCTTCATAGGTTTCTATTCATACAACCCTTTATAGATTTCTAATTATAAAGTAATTTAAATACCACTGTAGCATCATTATGATTTTTTAAACATACATTTCAACTTCATCTTGGGCTCTAAATCACATCATCAGTCACAACCATCAACCACTGATGTATACTTTGAGTTGAACTGCCTTTAAGAACATTTCAAGAAAACATGATCTGAGCAGGATGTTAAAACTTATTTTAATATTACTTCCCTTGATTTATATAGGGCCCACCTGGATTGCCTGGGCTGAAGGGAGACCCAGGTTCCAAAGGAGAGAAGGTATGCTTTGCTAATTGGTTGTGTCTTTATAACTTCAGCCCAGTATAAAATCTGTATAAAATTAGCAGAAAGAAGCAGTAGGGTTTGTATCAGCAAGGCATGATACCATGCCTATCAAACAGCTTCCCACAGCCTCAATAGTCATCATGAAGTTTTGAGCCATATCCAATATCCTGGAAACACCTAGAAAGAAAAAGATTACTGCCTGTGTGGTAATCTATTGATCATGTGATCCTTGCAGTGAAAATCCTGAAGATATTGACGTAAAGAGAACTGTCAGATTTACAGCAACAAAGCAAGTAGAAATAATGAGTATTGGCAATTTTTATTTTAAAAGAACAAAATATAAATATTTAACAGCTATAATATTTTCTTTTGAAATAATGGATTGAGACATCTGGGATAGCATTTTCCTATGGAGTCCCAACAATATATTGATTGCTTGTGTATCAGAGAAAATCTGTAGAGAAAGAGACATGAATATGACTGTGCCTTGTGAACTGCATGTTTTGTTTATCTGCTTGGATCAGCTGTTTATGCAGCTATATCACATGTGGAACTCTGTGAAATGCTGATAGCAACTACCTGTGAAAACTGGTATGAAATTTGTGCCCAGGGTGCTGTGATTTCTGTACCGATTTCAGTAAGGAATACCTTCCACTGAATAAGGAGTCACACCTTGCAAATAATCTGAAAGTTTGAAAGACCATCTAACAACAATAAATACGCTTTTAGAATTTTTTTTCAGGTTTATTGTTGATGAGCAACAGTAGTAACATGTGAAAGGTCTAATTTATGTGTTTGCAAAACACATTTACTTAAATGTATGTTAACTATATTTTCTTTAATCTTGTTTAGGGACATCCTGGTTTGATTGGCCTGATTGGACCTCCAGGAGAACAGGGTGAAAAGGGTGATAGGGGTCTTCCTGGCCCACAGGGATCTCCTGGAGCCAAGGGTGATGCAGTGAGTACAACATACTTGTGTTTCCATTCAAGTTCCATGCAAGCAAGGAGTATATATATTCCAGACTTCCTTTTGAAAGACATAAAGTTGTTATAAGCATTTAACAAGCGGAGTCTCCTGCAAGATGTTAACACTTTCTTAGGCATTGTACAAACACAGCAAAATTAAACATCTTAAAATGAATTGATAAAGTGTTTGAGAAAATGAAGGAAACACATACACCCCAATACGCACATAGAACAAGTCGGTAACAAGATAAAAGTAGCAGCAGCAATCTCATTATGTTTACTAATTGCATTCCCCAAAGCAGCTCCCTCTCTTCTAGCTATTAAGCCATGTTTTTAGGGCACTATGTAAAATGTGAGGTTTCCAAGACAATCTGAAGGGGACACAGCTGTGACAATCCACTGCAGTCAGAGTAAGACCAACTACAATCAACTCAGATTGCCTGATAATATTTTAAACTTGCCAACTATTTTGGCCTCTAGCACATGGCCTAACTCAAAGCTCACCACAGGTGGACACTTAATGGGACTACCTTTTTCATAGATATGATTTTTTAACACAATCCGGTATGTAAAATAATTTAGTTTTGTGCCTATTCTCTTATTCTCTTATTCCTTTTTAGGGAATTTCTGGTCCTGCTGGCCCACTTGGACCCCCTGGTCCTCCTGGATTACCTGTAAGTAATTTCATCCAGCCCTCCTGTTCTAACCACCCCCAAGCTGCGTGCAATACACTCCAACCAGTTATATGTTCTTGCCCATAGGGTCCCCAGGGTCCCAAAGGTTCCAAAGGATCCAGTGTGAGTAACTCTTCTCTTTACTTTCTCATCTTATCCTTAGCTTTTGTGTTTGCTGTTTTTAAATGTTGTGTAGCATGATCAACACTGCACTTCTTTCATTGCTCTGTAGGGTCCTGCTGGTCAGAAGGGTGACAGTGGCTTACCTGGTCCACCTGGTCCTCCAGTAAGTGAGAATTCTTATCTTGCATTACACTGACATGATGATCCTGTTTTGACAAGGGTAGAAAACAACGTTTGGGAACTAAAAAATGAATGATTGTTTGAAAATTCATTTTTCAGGAAACACAGATCCACCANAACAGAGATACAAAGGCAACTGTGAGTCAGTTCTGCAAGTCACTTTTGTGAGGGCAACACACTCTTCCCCAAAAAGCAGTGTAGTAATAAGAGTTTAGAGCACAATAATGGTTTGGCCTTTTACAATATTTTTTTTCAAGTTAATCAAAGCACATAGATATGAATCTAAAGGAAAAAAAAGGTGAAATAAAGAAATAAATGCCTGAAGAAAGCCTATTCAAAGCATCTCCAAGCCACATTCTGTGGCTGAAAAACTAACAGAAGATATAATCAGATACATTGTTTTCCACTTAGGGCCCTCCAGGTGAGGTAATTCAGCCACTGCCAATTCAGTCACCCAAGAAGACAAGAAGATCTCCTGACTATATGTTATCTGATGCTGGTGATAATATTCTGGATTATTCCGATGGCATGGAGGAGATCTTTGGCTCCCTGAATTCACTGAAGCAAGATATTGAGCACATGAAGTTCCCAATGGGCACTCAGAATAACCCAGCCCGGACCTGCAAGGATCTGCAGCTCTGCCACCCCGACTTCCCAGACGGTGAGTTCATATTGCACAGCACAGGCCCAGAGCCTGGGCTCTGCCAGGGCACTTTGACAGCATTCATCCATTACTGGGAGATGGCTCACACAGCTGCTCAACAAGTACAGTCTCACTGAATCCATTTTTACAGGCATAAAAGTTTAAAAATGTAAGACGTGCTCTTGGTAAGAGTCAAAGTTCTTTAAATACAAAACCTGATCTACGTTTCAAGTTAAAACCTTTTAAAGTGATGAATAAAAAGCAGTTGTTGTTTTGAAAGGTGGGCCTTGCATTTCCAGGACAATCAAAACAGGAGTGTGATGAAAGAGCTTAGTATAACAATATGAAAAAATATTGGTATTATATGAGATTATGTTCAATAATGATTCTCAAAAACTTTACTAGTCTTTTAGTCCTGGAAGCAATACTTTTCTCTACTGCATCAGCACTTTTTTTTTCTAGATTAGCCAGCAAAGTTGCATGGAAGTTTCTTTGACACTGTTTAATGCTACGAAGTAGTAGTGTAATAAAATGCAAAGTAATATGAAGAGACCCAGTGTTCCTAAGAACTACCTTGATTTTATTATTCTTTGTTGTTTTCTTTTTTTTCTTCTAAATAATTTTACCCCTCTGAAAACGTTTAAATGAAAGCCAGCCTTCACTAAATTTTCATCCTTTCATAATTTTTTCAATTGCAATGTGTATTTTTCCCAGTTCAAAACAATATTTTTTCTGCTTTTAAATGGGAGGAAAAATAGATTTTGACAGTTTAATAATATTTTATTGCTTTCACTCTAGATAGATAAGAACAGATGGTTGCCTTGAGGAGTAGTTAAACAGTGTATGTGCTATATGAAAAGGACATATTTTACAATTCAGTACCCTCTATAATAAGGAATGGTTTTTACAGAACACATTCACCTTCTTCATTTACCAGTATTTGCTTCTTCTTTAGAGCTGTCTTCATATAAAAGTAATCTTATTTTGGTTAAAATAAAAGCAAATGTGTTCATTAAAATACAAAATTCTCCAGGGATAAAACTTACAGGAAGGAAAGACTGTTTTAAATATACAGCCTAAATCAACAGAACTGTTAAACCCCATAAATACATTGTATATGCCCTGTATTCAGAAGATGGAACTGGTGAAGGGATTTGTCATTTCTCTTTGAAACCTCCACTGTTTGTTTGAAACTGGATTAGAACTGCAGTTGTCAGAAAGTCATTTGCTGCCCTGTTTGTGAAACATCTGAAGATAAGAACCCTCATCACAGAAATCATCATTCTAAGAATAGCAGATTTTAAAAAGCACTGACTGTGAATGGACCTTGGATGGGCTGCAGCTCTTTTCATGTCCAGTCTTCACCAGTGTTGCAGCTTCATAACCCAGGAGTAAAAAGGTCTTTGCTTGAGGTGGATTCCTCTCAGTGGAAGCTGTAGGTGCTTGTGCCAGCTACAACCCCACCAAGCCTCATGCAGACACCTCTGCATGCAGATAAGGATGCAAATCACTCCACATTTTGCTCCCTGACCTAATCCATTCAGATAAAATAACTTTCCTACAAACTTTGGAGGACCATTAGGTAACAGTAAAGCCTGGTTCTTCTTAGTATCATTTCTACTGTATAAGGCAAATATTTTCTCATTTATCTTAGGGGAATATTGGATTGATCCTAACCAGGGCTGTTCTGGAGACTCCTTCAAAGTATACTGTAATTTCACAGCAGGTGGGGAAACTTGCATCTACCCAGACAAGAAATCTGAAGGAGTAAGTACCAATCTGTGTTTTCAGTTGCCTGTTGACAGTTCCTACTATGCTGTTACAATGTTGAACTAAACAGGATAATTACATTGCCACATTTTCATGTATCTGGCTTTCCAATTACATTTACATTTGCATACATCTGAATGGAGCAGTAAAATGGTACATAGAGTTAACAAATACCATTTTCAACTTCAGACAGGGAATCTGTGCACCTGCTTGCTAACATTTCACTACATTTCAGACTGCAACACAACTGAGCAGCCACTTATAGTACATGATCTAGTATTTGTCACCTAAAAGCTAAACCTTCTCATGTTTCTCTTATGGGTTCATTTAAATCTATTCATTTATTTCTATTCAAAGTTGATGTAAAAGACGGTATTGATGCCTTAAGTTTTAGCTTTCATATTTTCCAGATTCTGTACTGCATTAG
>VYZR01108256.1:3940-17614 GCA_013400675.1 Oxylabes madagascariensis | reverse complement strand
TACATAACTATAAAAACTGGATTTGAAACAATTATTTATGGATTTTTGCAGTGTTTACTTAGATGTTTATGTAAGCGATGATGGATGTTTGCTTCCTGAACTGGATCCTAAAGGTTTCACAGAATAGTCTATACAATATTTGCCCATCCCATTAATATGAATTATTTTTCTTCCTGTTACTCCACCTGAAGGCCAGGGATGCAATATGTCTAGGTCATGTGATTCTACACAGTTGCTAAGCAACATACGAGGGGCTACTTCCTAAAGAGCTGTCTTTGACCCAAACCCTTACAATTCACCATTCAAAGCTCACCAAAAAAACACGTTGGTTTGGCCTTCCCTCTGAACATTTTATTCAGGTAGTTGGAAGTAGAAATTACATTTTAGCTTTACAACACAAATCCTCTTGTAATTATTTTTCATAATATATGTAAGACTTGAAAAGAAATGTTTGTTTCTATTTCTTATAAATTGTTAAATTAAATAGTACTAGTTTCTGCTGGCTCGTTTCCAACTGGTATTTTCTTATGCACGTTTATACATGTAAAAGTGAGATTCCAAAAGTCAACTTCTTGCTGTTCATATTTTCTTTTATTTTTGAACCAAAGTTTGTAACTGTCACCTCAAAGAGGGAAATACAAATTTTATTAATAAAATCAAGTCTTGTTTATCTGGATTGGTCATTCTCTTATTTCACTGTCCAAAACTCACCCATTGCCATTACTATAACTTCATTCTGCTTCCAGACCATCCAGGCTCGAAAAAAAGGAATTTTACTAGATGTCCTGGCACGTACTGGGCAACAGCACTGGGAACAGAGAGGGTGCTGATCTGGCCATCGGCAGTAGGCAGCAGGGATAAGTTCACACCTGGTTGGTATGGATTTATAGCTCCAGCAGTCCAGATAACACCATCAAACACAAGACAGGAGCTTGATACTCCTTCCCCAGCCACTCACGACCTAGAGTGACTGTCCATTCCTCAGTCTTGTGCTTATCGTTGTAGGACTCTATCGGGTAGACAAATGACCCTATTTATTAATAGGAAATGGAAGACAAGACCAAGACTTGGAAAGTAGTGGAACTCAAAATGTCCAGCACCTTGTTTTAGACTGTGGAAATCAGAATCAGTGATGGGTTCAAGGACATGACATATGCCCCCTTCTCCAAAAAACCTTCTCTCTTTTTAATCTGCTGCCTGTGCTTTATTGACTCTGGCTATGTCTAAATAAGGTGTGAGAGCAGCTGCAATAAGTTTAGCAGAGGAGCAGCCACTTTCTCTTACTCAAGGGGGCTGGGTTAAGTTAGGAGCTGACCTGTTCAAGCCTATCTAAAGAAACCTCCTAGGCTGAGTGCTTTATGGTAAAAAATAAAGACAGTTGCAGTTTGGCAGAATCAGGATTGGTCTGCAGCAGAATGTTGTTTCTAAGAAGGCAATGATGTATTCAAGCAGCCAAACGAAACCAGATCTTTTCCAGAATTAGTCCAAGCATCTTGCCAAGGTTTGTGTTGGCAACATCACAAGAGAGGAAATGAACTTGTGTCTTCTACACTTTTCAGCAAGGACCCATCTGGTTTATTCTTTAACCTTTCTTAAGACCTTAATCACTTACCTAACTATTTATCCTTGTCATGAAAGCATCTCACCGTTGCTTGTTATCTAACTCCTCGTTGTCCCTTCTCTTTTTCAATCTGCTGTTCTTGTTCTCTCCAAGTTTCAGATTAAAGGGGGGAAAAAAGCCATTATATATTCTTGCCTTCAAGCAAAAAGTATGCTCTTGGTTTTCTCTTGAAAGAAGTCTCCTATTGGCAGTGCTTAAAACCCAAACAAACAAATCAAAAGGGCACTTCAAAACAGGAAGAAATTTCACATCAAAACTCACATATTGGTCTTCCTGCGATAAAAGCTTCAGATTCTATAGTCAAGTCCTAATAGCCATAAAAACATAAAACATCAGATTCATGATATGGTATTAAAAATACATAGAAACAAATAAAACCTCCAAAACTATACAAGCCAAATTCTTTACTCAACCAAGCCCAAAATAAAACGATCAATATTCTTCATACACTAAATTAAAGACCTGTGCAATCACAAAAAGACTGGAATTACTATATATAACATCTGGATTTACCTCCAGAAACCTAACTTGGATGTTCTGTGATCTTGAGGGTTCACCCTACCTAAAGCAGACTGGGCAATTTGTTTTGAAAGTCTGCTTCAAGCCCTTCTAAACAGCCATCCTACAGATGGTTTCTTCACTGCAAACACAGACTGTGGTTGTGTTGCATGGAAATGGAGTAACTCAGCACACGGCAAACCAAGCCCAAAAATACTCGAGACTGAGGCAATGTTCTGTCCAGAATTACACGGACATACAAGAGAGATTTAAATGACAAGCTATAACTAGAGTGCCAGAAACTGTTCTGTGTGCGTGACTGTAGTTTATTTGCCTCTATCTCTTCCTCTCTCACCCAGGATAGGACAGTATCAACTCACCATGACCAGCACATCTCTTGGAAAACTTCATAAAATGCAATGAAGATCTTTTTTTCCAGTCCAAGTGAGAGCCACTGTGTCTAACATCAACAGTCACCTTGAGCCACAAAAAGCTACAAAGCTTAAAAAAATAAGGACAGTGAGCTCCTTAAGATTCTTCCCCTTGGGAACCGCTTTTTTAATTTTAAAATTAATTTTCACATGCTAATGACTGGAAGGAGAAGCCTTAATAGCCACTGATTTTCTATTGCAAGCACACTCATTCTTCTGTGAAAGAACATCTTTTATTGTACCAAAAAAATTGAAAATTACAAAGACAGGATATTAAATGTCATGTCTATTATATTTACCTGGAAATGTGTCTTATTTGTGTTCCTTTTGAAAGCATATAAATTATCAGAGGCTCATTGTTAGTTCAGTGAAAAGCAATGCCAAGATTATTGCCAAGGAGTAGATTGCTCTAAAGCTATTTATACATTTTGTTTTCAATAAGAACATTGAAGATTAATACAGTGAGGAAGGCTGCAAGCTTACAGATATTCAGACATTCTGCTCTAGCCAAAATTGGCCTTGTTTCTTTCTCAGCTGTGTGAATGAAGGCTCTGTTCTAATGAGAGAGGATGCAGCCAAAGCCCACAATGGACATATTTTGTCTAGATTGTCCAGGGAGCTTTGGCAGACCTTGCTTTGTTTCCAATATCTCAAGGGTGGAAGAAGTGATCTCCATCAAAACACCCATAATTTCACTAAGACAGACAAGAGTTGTTAAAAACTCAGCAGTGGGACTGGGATCTAATTGCCTCCTCTGCTCCTATTATAATCGAAGAAATTATGTTTTTTTAACATAAAAAAGGCAATGTAGCTAAATCTTGCTAAAGCATGAAAGAACCCCAGCTTGCACTGTGATTAAAATGTGGTTGTATATTAAAAATTCAGTCCTTCCAATAAGGTGCTGGATGGAAACTAAATTAATTCTCTTCTAGCCTCAGAAGTTCTCTAGACTGGATCTTCTGTTGTGTTTTCAATGGTTAACTAAAAGAACCTTTCTGAGATCACAGGACTGGGACAAGGCTGCCCAGAGCCACAAAGTCATCTTAATAACCAGGGATGAACACAGGAGCCTCACACTCAGCTGCCCTCTCACCTGAAATATTTCACAGCCAGAGATCTTGCAAATGGCCTTAGCCCCATGGGCTGCAGCAGTGCAAGGCCAGTGAGCCGTGGCCTGCAGAGGCCCAGCCTGTGAGCTCTGAAGTTCCCCAGCACAAGTAAAAAGTAAACATAGCTACAGCAGAGCCATAAAGCTGAGTTTTTAAATTAAAAATGTTAACAAAATGCGGAGACTCAGGAGACTAAATTTCCAAGAGATGCAACTGACAAAATAAAAAACATAACACTCTAATTGTTGTTTCTGAAATGGAAATACTGATTTCTTCTTTGTTAGTTTACTCAGAAAGCCCACACAAGTCAGCCAAGGTATATCATGGAGCTGCATGACTTCTAGAGCAGGTCCAGCTCATTACAGCAGGAAAGTATATTAAGTGGAATGAGAGGTAGAAAAATTTAGAATGAAGTTGTTTTTATTGACATAAAAGCTATTCTGTCAAATATTAACTAAACAAAAAAAAATATTTATAAATTTATAAAACTTTTAGAAAGTTTTATATTTTATCCTTACAGTCTCTTGAGTCTGTGCCTTTTTTTTATTACAATATCATCTCAGTGGCAGCTCAGGTGAGAAAATAGCTGTGCTTTGTGGTCCTGGTGCCCAAATTAGCTCACAAAATAACATAGCACAATGTCAGGTCTCAGGCTCTGGAGAATGCATAAATAGATAGTAAATAGATAGTCTTCCTAACATTCACTATTCAGTAACTTTCTGATTTGGGTGTATAGGGATCACTTATCCCTTTGTCATTCCTCAGAAGGATTTTAGAAATATCCACTTTGCTGTAAGCCTGCAGAGTTGTTCAGTGCACAGATATTAAGATCAAAGCTGTTTACTTTCAGAAAGGGCCAAAAATGGAATTCTGATTTGTGAAAACTTTCCACAGCACTCCAAATTCTGAAAAGAACAAAGTCATTTCAAAAACATTTCACCTTCCAACTTCTCCCCCTTTTTTATTTGTGATGTTTCCATTTGAAATAACGAGATGTGTTGAAAGCACGGGATTGATAGGAGGAAGTCCACTGGTACCCTCACCAAGATTGTTTTCCCATGTGCTGGGAGGCAAGAGCTGAGTACAATACTAAGAGTGGAATAAAGGTACCTCTAGAAAAGAAAGGCACAATAAAATAGTTGTCAATGTATAACAGAAAGGAGGAAAATGTAGTAGGGGGAAAAAGAGGAAATAAGAAAGCAGTGGGAAGATACACGGGAAAAAAATGATAGGAGAACCTGCTTCCCTCAACATAGGGCAGGAGGGTGAGAAATCTTTATGGGCAGTCTGGGAGCATCCCATGTGATTGCTGGTACTGCAGGGCTCAGGTTTGTTTCTCATAGTCAATGCAAAGGCAGGGTGCACTGGCCCCGTAGTTAGAAGGCAGCAGCAAACCTGGTTTATAAAAGACACATCTGAAGAGTAGCAAAGATTGCAGACCCTTGTGGGAAACACCCCAACAATACCTGCAGCCACATTCCTGTGCCTTGCTCTCCCTCCCCTCCCTTCCCACACTCACCTCTCTCAGACACTCCTGACACTGCCTCCTCTGCAGGACCTCTGTTCTTGTGGAGCAGCCACATTTTGCTGGGGCACTGGAAAGCTCAGGAGATCTGAAAAGGGGGATGAGATGCTTAACTTTTAAGGTGAAGAGAAAATGGATGATGGAGGAGGTTGAGCAGACTCAGAAATCAATATACATTCACACTAGCATGCTACAAGACTCATAAAATATAAAGCCTGTCTGGACCATCCAAATTAGGATCAGGTAATTTCTGTGTCCTTTTCCTACCAGAGAGAAGCATACAGACCAGGCAGCACTGAGGGCTGTCTCTGAAAGAAAAGTCAGATAAAAAAATGGGGAGATCAGCTCATACTGCTGACCCTTTGAAACCTCTCTCTGCACTTTAAAATTGACCTATTTCATTTTCTGAACACATTGGCCTCAAACCAAAGCCACAATATCTTGAGGAACCACATTTGAACTAGCATCACATCTTTCCATTAAAATATTCCTGAAAGCAATGAAAAATTTTTAACTGGACAGTCCACATGAACTGAGGATACCTGAAAATGCTCCTGATTAAATGACTCTTGACTATTTCAATGCATTATGCAGTTTTGCATGTGGCACTCATTTCTCATGTTTTGCATAATCTTTCTGATGACTGTATGCACAATGTACCATGTAGAAACAGCAGTGAGCCAATGTGATTACTCATTAAACTTAATGAGTAGGTTAGCATTATCTACTATAAAACTAAGATGAAAGCAAAATGACAAATTTGAAAGCTGAGGGCTGAAACATATGCAAGTACAGTTAGTTAATACCCTCTTAACATGCAGAACAATAAATACATCATATAGATATACAGCAAATTTGGATGCATGTTACCCAAGTGCAACTCAGCTGTGATGGTGTATGAAATGATACATTTAACTCTAATCAAACCCATAACTCAGAGGAAGAAAAACCACAAAGTACTTAAGGGTTCTCTTGCAACACTGGAATATTTTTGATAGCCAGATAGCATTCTGCCCTTTTCTGTTTAAACACTGTGAAGGAAGACAGAGCTTGATGAGTGCCTCCAGATCTCTGTAAATAAATGCAGGGTGACTCCTACACACAGAGGTCAGGGCTGTAACAACACAGCAAAAGGATGAAGCCCAGGGCCTGCAAACAATGTATGTGTGACAAGGGAGAGTTACAGAGGAAGATGACCAAGTACAGCAGAGGGATCATAATATCATAGAGTATCCTGAGTTCAGAAGGACTCACGAGGATCATCAAAGTCCAACTCCTGGCCCTGCACAGGCCCATCACCAAGAGTCACACTTGTGTCCGAGAGCATTGTCCAAGCACTTGAACTCTGCCAGGCTTGGTGCTGTGACCACTACCCTGGGGAGCCTGTTCCAGTGCCCAAACACCCACTGGGGGAAAAACTTCTGCCTCATATCCAACCTGAACCTCTTCACGAGTTACCTGAATCCCACTACTGGTCACCAGAGAGAGAGCTCAGTGCCTGCCCCTCCATTTCTTCCTGTGAGGAAGTTGTGGACTGCCCTGAGGTCTCACCTGTGTCTCCTCCACACTTACCAAGCCAAGTGACCTCAGCTGCTCCTGATTTGGCTTCCCCTCAAGGCTCTTCACTGGCTTGGTAGCTCTCCAATAGGTTTAAATCTTTCTTCTATTGTGGCACCAAAAACTGCACTCAATACATACAGTTCAGTACCCCAGGAAATACTCAAAAGCCCTTCTTTAAGAGGTAGCTTTCTGACCAAAATTCCCGGCAGAGGCCTGGGTTTGGTGCTCCCGGCAGCAGCCCCCGGGTGACCACTCAGGCCTGTGGGCCTGGCCTGAGCGGGGCTGGGCCCTACCAGGGGATTCCAAAGCCCAAAAGGTGACCTTGAGACTGTGTGTGTCAAAAGAGATGTACCTACACTTACCTCTAGCCAAAACCTAACGTTATCTTTTTGTTGGGCATTTTCCTCCCCTCAATTCTCATTTCTCCTAAAGCATCATATTAAAAATGGACGACCCACAGAGTTTTATGCACATGAAAGTGGTGGATTCTCATTTAGTTGTTACCCCTTCAAAGGCATAATTAAGTTAAAAAAATCCACCAACAAAATCTCAAACCCCACTAAATACAAATCTTGCCCTCTTCTCCTCCAAACTCCGACTCCCTGCCCATGGTGCTCACAGGACAATGGAACTCTGACCTTTCTCCCTGTCAAGCTGTGCAAAACACTTCCCATGAGTTAGCATTGCTCTGGGGATCATTTTCTCCAGGGCTTGATGTCTGCAACCTGAGGTGAGAGACCTTTTTAGAGTGAAGGAACAAAAAGGATTTGCTTTCTTTACCCAGGTGTTTCTGTGGTAGAATGGGCTGCAAAACCTGAGCAGCTGTGAGCATTCAAACAATATTTAAACAACTCTATAAATGAGCTAGGTATGTGTGTCATTGGTTTTGAAGCACTGTCTAAAGAGTTTTTATACTGAAAACATTTCCATTGAGACATGAGTCGTATTAAGCAGCTTTGTGGCAGATAGGGTAGCTCCTCTTTCATGGAATCTCTTTCTCTGAAAGCTTTGATTGAGAGCTAAGCCACACTAAGGGTTTAGCGGTTGAGCCTGGGAGCTCCGTTCAGTAAACTCCTTCCTGAATTAATTGCTGCTGGAGCTCATCACCCATGATAATATTTTCAGAATCTCTCCCCTATTATCTTCCTCTGTCAGGTTAAATTCATCTTTTTGACATGACACACATTAAACACTGTAAAAGAGGAACAAAAGTTTCATTACTCAATAGGGAGAAGCAGCACGGAGTGTTTTTTACTGTCCACAGGTCTGCTTGTGCACTTGGTGAAATATGAAGGACATTTCAGAAGAATTTTAAGGATAAAAAGTTGAAAATAAAGAATTCTCTTGTCCACAGTCCATCACCTTTAAGGACCATGGCAAGGATTCTTCTACATTCACAGCTTTAGGATGTTTCTATGCAACTTGTACAACAAAGTGAGGGACCTGCACCAGTCTTACACATACACAAGCATCAAATTAACAATTGTGGTTTAGGCTGGGCTGTCTTGCCCTGGTTCTCCTTAGCTGTGAATTGTCTTAGGCTGAAGGTATCCTATAGAAACAAATGGAATGAGAAGTCTTGCTCAAAATACTCAGCTGCCAGGCAGGCAGGTGGGGATTGCAAGATAAAACACTCCTGGAGCAGTGTAAAACTCCAGGCCATGGTAAATTCTTAAATTAACAAAGGTGCAAACCATGCATTCTCCCTTGCTAGGCACTGCTCCTATGGGGATTGCAAAAAAAGGTCTTATCCTTAATGAGTTAGGATCCAGTTATGCAGGAAATGCAAAGACACATATTAAACATCTAGAAATGAAAAGAGAGAAAGGTTAAGACAGTCTTGATCTATATCCCATTTGAAAATAAAAGCAAATTCTCTCTCTGGCAGATGCTTTGAGAACTTGCAGAAAACCAAACCCACAAATTTTTTTTTTTTATAATGCTGTCATGAAAATACTAAAGAATTGATAAAAATTACTTGAGCTGTAAATATAAATGATGGATTTTACAGGAGTCCAAAATATAAATTATGTCACTTACAGGTGTCCAAAACTAAATCAAAAGAAAAATGTTTCAGTAGGTTTAGATTTCCGGTACATAAGTGGAATATATTTAGTTTTTCAAGTTCTTAAAAGCTTTTATACAAAGTTTGGAAAAAATATCCCTTCAGTCAATAAGACATTGTAAATATATGCCAGTATAAAACATACAAAATATACTTTTATAGAAGTTACTCACATAAATATAAGTTTATATGAAGATAAAAATACATTCACTCTTCACTGTGGTGAACTCAATCACTTACAAATACACTTGGTCTAATTTCACAAAATTTCCATGTTTTGTGATGGTATCAAACCAAGACTGCAGAGAGCTGAAGGCTGACTCCAGGTTAAGTGAAAGGGAATCAGAGCCATTCTGCTTTTCTGACTGCCATTATGGTAATGTGATCAGTACCTTGACAGATGCTAGGACAAATAATTTTGCTGATTGACTTTTCTTCAAACCTAAGGCTGTGGGCAATCAAAGAAAATATGAACATCTGGCTGAGCTTTTGATTGCCATGCTCACTGATATAGTGCACCCAAATAAGCAACAATTAGTACAGCTTGTGTCAAAAGACCCATCAGTTAATTCAAATTAAGTCAGGAAAATTGAATCCAATTGGCATTCATGCATACTTGTATTCAAAGTTTAAATAAGATTCTTCTGCATTACATTATCTTTTATTTACAAGGGAAACACATGCAAAGTTTTGTGGTTTAAGCAAATATTTTCAAAAGCCTTTTGACTTCTTAAAGCCAAACTTCTGGGAAAACTGTGTCCTTTCAAAGGACATATTCAGTCTAATAAACATAAAAATGTGTTGGCTTTCTCAAGTTCATATTTCTCAATTCTTAAAAAATTTCACAAATTTAGACAAGTTATTCATAGACATTTTATCAGTAGCAATTACAATAATGCAGAACTGCTATGTGGGTAAATTTACTAGCTAAGATGGTGGCCAAGATAACTACCAGACTGTAGTAAGAAAGAAAAATCTGAAAGCTGAAAACTACTTTCCTCATGTTTTTGCTTGATTCTGAGTGTAAAACCCTGGGAATATGTACTTTATTTTTTGAAAAATAGCTTTCCTGTTGGGATTCTATTTATGGTAACAGTAAATTAGGTTGCATGAGAACCTGAGATTAAACCAAATCAAAGGCAAAAGACAAGTTGTGTGCCTAATTTTTTAAAAAGAGAAGTTTAGAAAAAAAGGTCAAATTGATTTTTGTTTTAATTTAATTCTAGCTCCTTGCAGTACATAAGCTTTAGTCATTGAGTGGCAGATAATTGTTTCCAAGTTAAGCTGTTAAATTTTTATTTGTAACTTGGGTGTGAAATCTGTTTCTCTCTTAAAAAATAGTGACAGACTCTCTGGCTGAGGTGCTATCTGTGCTCAGCTAACTAGAAGAGAAATTTTCTGTAATCTCACCTAAATCTCAGTTATCTTAATCTCACCTGTCTCTAAAATCCTGTCCCAAAATTCCAGGATTTCTGCAACTCATTCAGATGTGTGAATCTACAGCCTAACACAAACCAGTGTATCAGACTACACAGGGGACCGGGTCACACTGGCAGCCCCAGGTGCAGCTTTGCTCATGGGTTGGGGTCACATTGCACCTGTAGCCACTGCTCCTGAGTGCCCAGTGCTGTCAGAGCCAGGGGGCTTCAGAGCAGAGCTGGAAATACCAAAATACTGATAGAGCAGGAGAGGGGCCATGTCACAGGAGAGGGTTGGGTGAGTCAGTCCATTGGCCAGAACTCACATGCTACATTATCAGCTGCCACTTATGCAATGACTGTGGCCAAGTACCTGTCACAGTCTTATATTTTTCTTAGGGTTTCCTTTGTTTTGATGCCAAGAAATAGGTTTTCCTAATCACAGACTTCTGTGAATATTACTACTTAAACACTCTTGAGAACAATCAGAACAATTAATTAGAAAACTGTTACTATGCTGCCTGCATAAATCAAGAGTTAGCTTGTGATCCATAACTTCAAGCAGTCTTTTAGCAGCTGCTTTCTTGAAGTTCTTTCCTTTAAAATACTAATGTCTCTTATACATCCATCTTCTGATTCAGAGGTTAAGAGTTCTACTAGTGTTACCTTTAGAAATATGGTTGATGGAAAATCCCCTAGGTAGTCTAATGATATGGTCCAGTTATTCTCAAGTGCACAGGCCTCTTATAAATGCTACTCAAAAATCAATATCAATCCTTCAGTGCCTTCAAAAGATGTGAAGTAAGGGCCATAATAATGGTGATTGCCTCCAGCAAATAACTGTTCAGTGATTATACTGCAGTGGCCTGGAAGTCCAAACCCTCCTCAATAACTTTCAAAACGGATGCATGCTGGGAAATGTAAAATCATCCCTAGCAGGCAGGTCAGTAGCTGCAGTTTCTAGTCAAGTACCTACTTATTTACTGTGTTGCTCTCTCATTATTGACATAAGATTTTGGAGAAGTCTGCTAAAAAAAAGGTAAGCTGCAAAACAGTAGGTCAGCGTTTCAGACATGTTCAGCACAGCAAAGAGTACTGTGCACCACAGGAGAATCAGCTGGCAGTCCCTCCCTTTGCCTGTTTCATTTAGGAATCTGAAAGTAGACTAACGAGAATACCATTTCAAAGACTCTGTTAGTAGGGAAAAAATCACTCCAAGTGTAAACAACAAAGCAACATTCATAGTTATTGCCTCTGATATTTATTCTGTGAGTAAAGCGGCTGCTTGCCTGGAGTCAGGAACAGAGGAATACTTAGCAAAGTTTGAAGGAGTGTGGCAGTTACTTTATCACTAAGACTCTGAATGTAATGCCATGGCATTTGCCTGGAGTTTAAGTTTTCATGGTTTACATGTGAGCAGGTCACAGTGGACAGTATGGAGAGCTCAGCACAGGCCAGGTGTAGCAGCCATTGCTTTGACTCTCAGCTGCACCATGGGAGTAAGAGACAGGCTACAAGTCACCCAAAGCCCAGCGTGCCTTAGGGCATTGCCTTCCCATCTCATTATCTTCTGCATGCTGATACTGAATCAAAACTAGCCAACCAACCAAAATGGTTTGCCAAGACATCAGGGTTTCCTTAAAGTCTGCTCTTTGGTGGAATCCATGCTTGACCCATGCATACAATTCACTCTCAAAAATAAAAGATATGACAAAGTTCTCTCTCTCCAAAGAATTCTTGGCAAATGAGTGCTCCGTCTTTCCTAAGATAGGAAGTCCTTGCCATACAGAATAGAGTACCTTGCTACATTTACACTTCACCTTATCAAAATGTTTAAGTAAAAATACTGGAAAAAATTGTGCAATACATATTGCCAGAGATATTACTTGCTACAAGACACAATGAAGTAATGATATAACTAAAAAAAAACCCTTTGGAAATTGAAAGACAGTGATGTCTTTGTAAGTTAGAAACAGAAGTATAAAGTAAAGATTGAAGAAGGAGAACTCCCACCTGGTGGTTGTTTCTTTTTTTTTTTTAATCCTGCATTGGATTTAAACTATTTTTATTTCAACCACCTCTCAAATATTAAATTTTATTTTCTACCAGTATTCCTACCAATTTAACTGTCTTAGCAAGTTCTGGAAAACCAACCTTTTTTGCAGACATGTTGTACCACTATGTTAAGTTCTACCGCTCCATTAACCATAATAAAATCATTATCATGTATTTTTCCTGCATGCAAGATGTAGTGTTTATAGGAATGCCTATTGCAACTGGAAATATATTGTGCCACCTAGCAGCTGACAGTTCAAGCAGTCCATAAATACTAGAATAGAGAAACACTTAGTGTGATTTCAGAGCCAGTTTCATTGAAAATTCTCTGAACTGGCCACCCTCTTTGTGCCATCTGTTCTCATAGGACATTCTAGTAGCTGAAGGAGTTTTTGTTTCAAAAACTTTGAGAATAAATGTTATGTCCAAATATATTCTCTGCAATAAGCATTAGGTAGTGAAATAAATTAGACTAAATACCTACTCAGGAGTAAAAGTTAGGTTTTACAGGCATAAGTGCTACCAGAGGTATCAGACTCAGGGAACCCGATATGATTTAGACCTTAGTGGCAATAATAAGTTACCTTAAGCAAGCTGCTGGCTGAATCAGTCAAGTTAATCTCAACTGTGTGTTAGTGAAGTCATTTTATCCACATAAGTTGATTTTAGTCCATTAAGACACCCCTTTTACTTCACAGTGTGCATAGTCATTACATTTCCCTACGTTCATTTGTCTTCATTCAAAGAAGCACTCCACCACCTTGGTGCTTATTGCCATTAACAAGATTGTGGTTTACCTTAATACAGTGTCAAATGAAGTCACAAAGTGTCATGTGGATGATGGCGAGAGAAACTGCATCAGTGTGCACAACGTTACAATGTAGATGAGAAACATAAATGAGGGATGAAATACAATTTAGGCAAACACTCAGATTGAAAACAAATGTGCCATTGCAGATAAACAATTCCTGAAGCAGCTGTATAGGAGCCCTTCTTCACTTGTAATTCTTGCAATGGGATTGGAAATCAGAAGAAGTCAGAATGTTAAGCAATCAGATATTTTCACTAAAGTTGTTGTATTTCAGTGAAATTATTATCTGTTACTGACAAGACAAGCATTATAGACCATAGAGAGTTAACTGCATTAGCATCCTAAAAACTTGTGTATTAAAGCTCAAAAGTTCATTTGGCAGAGAGACTAATAGGCCTAAAAGCTTTCTAGTTCATTTTAACACCTGTTTTTCTCATTAGTGCTGGCACTGATGTTCAGTTATTATTGTAGGATCTGATAATATTTACAAACCGTTGCTACTTTTCCTCCTTAGAGGCCTCATCTGAATCACTTCTGAATATCTAGCAGATGTTCAAGATACTGAGTTCTTAGAAAGATGC
>VYZR01108252.1:0-25724 GCA_013400675.1 Oxylabes madagascariensis | reverse complement strand
GTACATTGTTCTCAGCCTTGCAAAGGGTGCAGAATAAAATGCTTTCCTTTTGTAAAGTCAGTAGTTTGGCAGTTCGTAGGGGATTCATGTAATAGTGAAAACACGGTGAATGTATGAACGGTTAAAAAATACTGACTTGAAACCTTATTTCATTCAGCATGATTCTCTCAGAATTGGAAACTCATGAAGATGCCTGGCCTTTCTTACTTCCTGTAAACTTGAAACTTGTTCCTGGTTATAAGAAAGTTATTAAAAAACCTATGGACTTTTCTACCATTAGAGACAAGCTAAGCAGTGGACAGTAAGTAAACCTGTTGTAAATTTCACTTTACATTTTAAAAATATTTAAACACTGAAATACAATACATTTTTAAAATTAGCTAAACTATATTGTTCTGCTCTGACACATCTGTGATTACTTTGACAGTAAAAATAAAAATTCTTACTTGTATGCTTTTATCTTTGCCACATCCAAGTGAAATAGCATGTTGGATGGGACAATGCGTGGAACTGGCTGAAAAACAGTGAAACTGCCAGGTCAAATGCACCAAAACAATCAACAGGAAGGCTTTTTTTCCTCATCTTTTTTTCATGGAGACATCTCAGCATTACTGCATGTCAGAGAGAACCAACTTTGTAGACTTTAAGCTGCTGGAGTCCCCGTAAATGATGTGGCTGTGGAGTGAATTGCCAGCTCTGTTGCGGGTAACACTCCTGTAATGGTGGTTAATCATTTTATAGTCCTGCAGTTAGACTGCACAGATTCTTAAAAGAGAAGACCACACTACGTGCCTCCTCTGTGTACCTTCCCTCCTTAATATTCCTGTGCTCTAATGAATCTGTGAAAATGGACTCCTTGCAGTGTCTGTCAGCTCCATGCAGAGCAACTTTCCTAGGATAGCACAAGGAGCGCTTTAACCTCTTCAGGCTTTTTCTCCCATTAATACGAGATTTAAATGCTCCCCATGTGCTCATATCAGTAGACTTGCAATTTTATTCTTATTTTTAATAATTCTTATGAATATTAGAACACTCTTTGGGCCCTTCAGGAGAATAATTAGCAAAGACAGTGTTACAGGATTATCTGAGCAGCCTTTTTTTTGTACCCATTTGTACCTCATTTAGATAAATTCAGCTCTACTCAAAATTTTGAAAGGACCCTGAGCCCAAGAATAGATGCATAAATGAAAAATAGCCATAACAGTTTAACTAGAAAGCTGTTGAAGAGAAGGAAGAATTAGTTTTCTAAAAGTTTGTTTTCCAGTACAGGCATGAAATTCTACCTTACAAAACTTCTGAGGAAGATAACAAAACAGTGACGAGAGAGTTATTTCCATTCACTGATGTTCCTTTTCTTGTTAGAAATTTTAATTTCATTTCTGACTGAAGTATTTTCTCATGTAGTTGAAATATTTTTCCCCTTTGATTCTCTATGTTCCAAAAATCCTTCACTTTTTTCTTCTTTCAGGTACCCTAATCTTGAAGCATTTTCGCTGGATGTCAGGCTTGTTTTTGACAACTGTGAAACTTTCAATGAAGATGATTCTGACATAGGCAGGGCTGGCCACAACATGAGGAAGTATTTTGAAAAGAAATGGACAGAGATTTTCAAAGTGAGCTGAAGCTACTAGAACTCTTCTTTTTTCTTTTCTTTTCTCCATTAAATAAGGACTGATAAGACCAGCAATGTGAACTATATTTACATGGAAGTGCAAGGCACATACGTAACTGATATTTTCCTTTGAAATATCACTAAGTTGTGATACTAGTTTTAAAGGCTTCACTCCTACAGCAACCATGGCCCCTTGGTTATTGGTTTGTGTGTTTTAACAAACTAATTTAGGTAGAACAGGGAAGCACACCCAAAGAATTTCGAAGAAAGGGGTGTTATAGTGCAATAGCAATTTATCAAAACGCACTGAATATTCAACCACCAGAGCTCTACTTGGGGAAATGGTTCTCTTTTCCCTTTCAATAAATATCTATTTTTCATTTTTTTTACTTTGTAGTTTATTTTTTAGTGAATGTATTTAATTTTATGAATTATTTATGATTATACAGCATTCAGAATCTTCGTTTTCTATGAAAAGGAAGAACTAGAAAATTGCTTTAAATGTTGAAAATACAACAAGGAATGTTTTAAAATATAAAACAAAGCCAAGTAAAACTGTTTACACTGATGTGCTGTGAAGGCACTAAAAATTAAACTTTACTGTAGAGTTACAAGTACATTTATATATATGTTGCTGCATCACTTGTGTAGTTAAATTGTATTTCAAGACAGTGAAGAAATATTGAAACATGTATATACTGTTCATTATTGTTTATATTAAGTCTTGTTTTAAATATGTATGATGTGTACATATTGTTTGCAGACATTATTGTTTATGCCTTAGGAGGATGGTAGCATTTTATTTTAGTCTTAAGGTAATTACAGCTCTATGGCTTGTACAGTAATTATCCTCTACCAACACTGTGGAGTCTCCTTAATCTTGGTAGTGCCTGCCTTTAAAACAGGGTGTAGGGGATATTAGTTTTCCATTTTTCTATTTTGTTATATAATTTCAAGCCCCCACGGCCTCAAATTCAAGTATAATCATTTGTATCCATGTGGAAGAAAATTGTGACAATTTCCTACGCACACAGTATTTTTTCATAGAAACATTTCCCTCCATTTGCCTTGCCACAGAATAACAAAAGAAGACATTTGTAACCACTGTGTTTTATCTACTGTGTGTTGTGGTGGCCTGTTGGGGCAGATAGATCGGAATTTTTTTTGTACTAATGTAAGAGTACTTGAAGTTTTATTTAAAAGAAATGTTGTGGAAAGGTAGCATTCTTTTTCTTTTCCTTTTTTAGGAGTGTTATTTTTCACTAGTATGTGTGGCACGGATACAATAAAAGACTGTTTTGCAAACCAGATTTTCTTGGCAATTTTAATACTTCAGGTCCTGTGTGTACAGGTTTTTTGGTTTGGGGTATTTTTTAGATAATATCTTGGGAGTTTTGCATTTAACGTTCAGTTCTTTTTGTGATGCATCAAATTCTCCTGGGCTTTTAATGGTAGTTCATAAGGAAGCAATTGCCAAGCAGTCAGAGAGCAGTTCCCTGCCTGTAAATAACGAGGTTTGCCAGGCTGATCACTGTCCTCACAGACATGAATAGGTGCATTTGGTCATGTTTCTGAAAACCACTGTCCATGTAAGATTTTGTCTCTTTTTTGGCCTGTAGAAGGGCATTAAGCATAACCCTTGCTGTGATTGAAGAAAATACAGGAATTATGAACAGATATTGTGGAACCACAGTACCTGTAGTTCTCTCACAAAATAATGTTGGGAGGGGTGTTGGTTTGTGCTTTTAAACTAGGTCTGCCATGTTTGAGTCTTACTACCTATTTTTTAACGAAAATTTTCATTGCTCTCCCCGGAATATCTTGTTCAGTAATATTTTCCTTTATTCCAAAGTCCTGTTAGAATAAGCTGTTATTACTTTGAATAAAAAAATCACATCTGGGTGTCAGTCTTGCATGCTGATTTGAGCTCCCACACTGACTGCTCCACGCCTTTCCTTTTCATGACCATTCTGAAGACTTCAGTAGGAGTTTGCTGACATGTACCAGAGATGTGAAGATTAATCACTGTTTTGAATTTATGATGGTAAGCTTGTAAGGAAGTGTTACAAATATGCTTAGATAATTGAGAAATCTGGTTCTTCAATGGTTTTTTTTTTCAGATTCTGTACTAGTTAATGCTTTGTCTAAAATACTGGAACTGTTAGTTTTCTGAAATGTCAGACAGATTACTAGCTACACTACATACAATATCTATAATATAAGTTGCATTTTTTTCAGCTTGTATCCCAATTCAGCTGAACATCTGGGAAGGTGGCAACAGCTACTACAGTGATGACACTGAGACAAGCATCACTTCTCTCTGACTTGACATGGCCAATGTATTGCAGTCCTTGCTAACAGCCAGTGTCTTCATTACTCTTGCAGTAAAATTAAATTTACAGGAAATATTATATTTGAATGACAAGCTTAAGTCATGCATATACCCTCATATCTCCATAGAAAAGAGCAGGGATTTAACCACTAGAAAAATGTTTGTAACGTTTCCTCTTTGCTGATTTTCTCTCCTGTTGATGTTTGTATGTTTTCTTAAGAGGAAAAGTTTTCCAGTGCGCTCTCATCCTTTCCGAACAAAGTGTGCCAGTTTTAGTTTAGAGAATTTATTCTGAAACTTTCAAACTTACTGTAAGTACTGTAATGGCACTCAATGAAGACTGTTTTGGTTGAGTGTGGGTTCTCTTTAGTCTGTCATCTTGAAAAAAATAGAATGATGAAAAAGCAGCTGAAAATCAAAATATGTAGCTTTAAAAGGAGGTCTAAAGCCTTCTTTTTAATCACGTAGGATTTAGAGCAATCAAAGGTCAGGCTTCAGCCGTGGATCACAGAGTGTGCAATCAAATGACGTGCTATAAAACAGAGCGTGAGATGGTACGGACTAAACATGGAAGGCCGATAATTTCGGGAATGCTTCCTGGGCACAGTGACTCCGAGGAAGTGACTTTGTCTTCCTCAAAACGTGTAGGTGCCGGCTAAACCATTTATTGTGCATGAGTTGCTGAGAGTGCGATGGTGTAAATTACCTGACGGCTGCTGGGCCTGGGGGAGCACTCTTTGTTGGAACTCCCCTTCGCTCTGCCCGAGGGCCGCGCCTGTGGCGGGCGGAGACCGGGGCGGGGCGATCACCGAGCTCAGCGCTGCCCGCTCGGACACGGCTGGAGCTCGGCAGCGGCCGGGAGCATCCGGCCCCGCCGACATCCCACACGCACTGGCACCGCCCGCACCCACGCGGGGTTCGTGCCGAGGCAGCTTCAGCGCCGGCGGCTGTTGTGCGGCTCCGGGCCGGAGCCGAGGGCACGGAGGGCTCACGGTGGATCGATCCGCGCCGCCTCAGGGCCGGCACCGAGGGCAGCGGTGAGGGCGGGCCACGCAACGCCGGCTCCCCCCGCGGCCGCCGCGGAGTGGGTCGGCCCGGGCCGCGCCGTGGTGGGAGGCGGGGGAGCGCGGAGGGTGCGCAGCTCCCCGGGCCGTGCGGGGCGGCCGAGGCTGGAGGCGCCGCGGGAGGTGCGGCGGGGTGCCCTCTCGGCCGGGAGCCCCTCTCGGCCGGGAGCCCCTCTCGGCCGGGAGCCCCTCTCGGCCGGGATCCCCTCTCGGCCGGGATCCCCTCTCGGCCGGATCCCCTCTCGGCCGGGAGCCCCTCACTGCCGGATCCCCTCACGGTCGGGCGGGCGGCCGTGCCCGGTGGCCGCGGAGCCGGGGCGGGATGTTTAGCCAACCCCTGCCACTGGAGGCCGGGGTGACTCCGCCGACCTTCCGAGCGCGTCCCGGCCGCGCCGCCGGCGCAATGGGTTGGGTGGGGCTAGGCTGCGGAAAGAGCTGCCAGCCGTGTCGAGAGTTGCTGTAGCTCTTTCTGTGGGCAGGTGCTGCTGGTTTGTGGATTGTGAGAAAAAATACGTAATTGTCAGAGGAGAGGATGCTGTGGTGCTGAACATCTCTTCGGTGACGAGTGCTTCCGCTGCTCCTCGCTCTCTCAGTCGATTTATTGATAACTGAAACCTCTTGTTCTTACGTTTGCTTTCCTGCAGTGAGCTCCTGAAAGTCTGACAGTGAGATCAAGTTGCCTTTTTCAGCTCATCTTTCCAGATATCAAGCTTTGTCTGACTCTTCGGTTTCTCGTAGTTGAAGAAAGTATGTTTATTTTCTTTCTGCAGCTATGTTATTGATACTATTTCATCTATTTAATGGTTTTAAAGAGAGTAGTAGTAAAACAGCATCCTGAAGCTAAAATAGGTAGTATTCAATGATCTGTTCTTTAACTAAATCTATGTGCCATACACTGAAGAGAACAAGTATTTTGCCCTTACATATGCACCTTTGTGTCTGTGTGTATACGTATCTACCTCTGTGTGTGCATACATTTATACATACTTGCGTGTCTATGTACGTACAGGCATGTGTGTGTGTATGTGTCTATGTAAAAAAAAAAAGTGTGAGTATATATGGTTTGCAGATGCCTCAGCACTGAAATTATTAATCAGAATGAAACAGTCATCCAAAACAGCAGACTATTATTTAAGTTAACTCAATATAAATAGTATTTCTGGGGGTTTTTTAATTATAAACAGCTTATAAGAGCTGTAGGCACTTCATTTTGGCTCTGTGCTTCCTTATTCTCAGGAAACTTGTCTGTGATCTGTAGCATGGGGAGTAACTGGTTGGAATGCACCTCTTCGGGGGATTTCCCAGACCTCAGCAGTGTAAATCACTTACCTGATGCAATTTAAACTGGTTCCAGCAGTTTTAAGTCCTGGGAAAACGCTTGTGAAGTTCACATTGTCTTTTGTTGTTCTGGGTAGCAGCAAATTCAATTTCTGGAGAGGTTCCAATTCTGATCACCCAATTAATATTCACATTTTGACTTAAACGTTTTAGTCAGTCTGGTCAAACCTTGGATTGGCAACACAAGTATGTGGTATTGCCCTGATGTTTTGCCATCACTACTGTCGCTATCTGTGAAAGTAAGCAGAAGGGAGCTCTTGGGCAGATTCAAGCAAAAATGAAGAGAATGCAAGCATGGACAGGTAGCCTGAGAGGAATACAGAGAGATCGTTTGAGCAGTCAGGGATTAGGTTGGGAAAGCTAAAGTCCTGATGGAATTAGATCCAGCCGGGGATGTCAGGGGCAACAAGAAAAGCTTCTATAGGTATGTTGGTGATAAAAGGAGGATTAGGAAAAATGTGGACCCTCTCTGAAACAGGAGACATGGTGGACCCAGGTCTTACCCAAGACGTGGAGAAGGCTGAGGTACTCAGTGACTTTTTTGTCTTGGTCTTCACTGGAAAGCGCTCTAGGCACGCATTACAAAAGGACTGGAGAGGGTCTTTTTACAAGGGCATGCAGTGTTAGAAAGGGGGATGGATTTAAACTGAGAGTAGGTTTAGATTAGAGATTAGGAAGAAATTCTTGGCTCTGAGGGTGATGAAGCCTTGGCACAGGATACCCAGAGAAGTTGTGGCTGCCCCATCCCTGGAAGCATTCAAAGCCAGGCTGGATGGGGCTTGGAGCAATCTGGGATAGTGGAAGGTGTTCTTGCCCATGGCAGGGTGAAACTGGATGAGCTTTAAGGTCCCTTCCAACCCAAACTATTCTGTGATTTTATGATTCTGTGTTTAAACAATGGTAGATGAAAAACTTGCCTTTGCAAATGAGTTTTTCTTTCTTTTTTCCTTCAGAATTTGTCTTGCTAAGGTAGTATGTTTCGTTTATGAAACATACTCAAAATAAATTTTAACTGTTAAACTTTTTTTCAGATTTTTATTTTTTTTAAATGGCGACATTAATTCACACTTTAGCAGATCATAGTGATGATGTCAACTACNAAAGTTCATTTCATTGATTTAACATGAGGCCAGGATGCATTGCAGGCTGTATGCATCTGGTTTCTAAACAGTGGGTCAACAAACTGTGATACATAATACTCAATTAGTGGAACCTGACTGTACTGACTGCTTTATATTGCATTACACATAGCAGTATAAATTAAACGTTTGATTACCAGGAGTTTGGAGTTCAGGAAGGTCTTGGTAATCCAGCAGTCAGAGTTTGAAAACCATGGACCTGTCCTGAAACTGTACATTTTAAGACATAAAGTGACAAAAAGAAGTATTGGACCTAAATAAGTTAAGCATGACATCAACGTTTCACTTAGGTTTCCAAGAAACATTTGAAAACAAAGCAGATGAGCATATTTATTGGTGTTGCACTGTTAAAGACATGAGCCTTAGAGCTATTGTCAGAGTCCTCCTCCACATCTGTGTCTTTTAGTGAATTCTTCACGCCAGTTGTTGTAATCTGTACTTGGGCAAGACTTTATTTAGGTTTTAGGGCCCTATTACACAACTAAATTACTCTCTAAAGTTAGAAAGTTAAGAATTTGAGAGAACTGATGTTTCACTCAGGATTGAGGGAGCATCTGTTTCTGAAAGACAGAATTGTTTGGTGTTGGTGGTCCCCTGTCAAGTAAATCCCTCCTTTTGTGACCTCTTTGCCTTCCACAGCAGTGATTTATGTGGGACCTGTACAGTTTTTCAAAATGATTGATTATAGTTACTTGAAATTGTGTAAATCTGGAAATTTGTCCCTAAACAGAATTCTTACAGATTTTTGCCACTATGTTTTTTGTAATACATAAAGAAACACTGAAATGGTGGTTTTGTTTTCAGACGGTAAAGAGGTACTGATAACCTGTTTTTTCCTAGTTTTTTCTTGAAGAAAAATTGGGAAATTCAGTATTCTGAAATCTGAGGGTTTATCTGTTTTGAGACGTTACTAGTGAAGAGATTATATTTTTTTTTTATTCAGATCGCTTGTTGCTGAAGGGCAAAACCCAGAAATATGAAAACAAAATTTCTTACAATTGTATGCTCTTAATACATGCAGTGAGGCATGTTTTAGACCTACATCCTAGTTTTCTTCTAGTTGAATGGTGGATGTATAATGACTATGTAGAAACTATATTGTTATTACAAGCAGAAATTATTCTGCTTTGGTACTTTCATTGTAGAGAAATAAGAAAAAACTTGAACATTCCCATCCTGTCCTCTTCAACTATTAAAAGTTCATTTCAGACTGTTAACAGGCCAGCAGTAGTCAACTTAACTTTATATCTATTTTGAGATGTGTATGTGTGTATGTATTTTCAGCTGATGAATTTTTTTATTGTCATTTGTAATTGCAGATAGAAAAATGCACGTCTTGTTTTTAAAAGTTGAAATCAGTATCGCACAGAAATCATCAAGGTACTTAAAAATTATGTTAGAGGAAGTTAGTTAACCATCTAATGTCAATCTGTGGTCCTCTGTTTCTTTTGAAACAGTTGATTATGTTGATGCTGAAAATGAGAAAACATTTTATCACACTGTTTTGTCATTTGACTGAATATATGGATGGTAATTATAATAAAATTACATAATATTTGTTCCTTATCTACTCAGCTGTTGTAATTGACTATTCAAATTGTGAAATAAGATGGCTATTTAAATAATTTCTGTGGTCTATGTAAACAAGGAAGCAAGTTGACTTATGTGTATTTCTGAGTGATCTCTACTTCCTGTTCAGTAGTCAAGTTACAAAACTGGTATTTGGCCTACAAGTTTTAAATGCATGCACAATGCTGTTTATTCTACTGTTGCTTTCAGAGCAGAATCTGCAACTTTTTGTGTGAAAGAAGGAAAGTTGTAGGAGGACTGTATATATAAAAATGCGAAGCACTGTAGTGGATTTGATAGTATTCTTAATAAAAGAATTAAGGGAGAGAACGCTTTATGAAGGTCATGGGTCTGATTAGTGTGACACTGAGGAAGATTTATTCACTTGTCCTCTGTGACGTTAAGTTTGACACCTTTGGCAGTAAATAAAATTTCTGTCAGTAAAAGAGAATTAGCAGCTGTTCTACAAAGTGTGATGACAGAGTAAATAGGACTGACATTTCTTGCCATATGACTGTTTCTCATGGCTGTGTTTTCTCCCTGCACTTAAAGGCTCAGCTATGCCTGCTTGGCTGGATCTGGTGTCTGTTAAAAGGAGGGAGACTCTTTCTATTAACTTTAGGTTATCAGATAATGTAAAGGATGTCAGGTTGACCCCACTTCCTTCCTGAGGGTTGACCACACTTCCATATCTGCTAGAAATTTTCTTCAAAGATCAGTTTTACAAAGTGCTTTGGCTGACTTAGTTAAAATACAAAATTTATTTTCCACATTGCTTTCTCATGTGTACAAGTTGTTCAAAATTAATCCCACATCATAAATCACAAAGTATTCTACTCAGCTACAGCTTGTCATATGGGCTAGTGGGTGTTCTTTGCTTTCTCTAAAACCAGAAGAATTGTCAGTCTTTTTTTCCCCGCCTTGTTTGTGTACATGTAAATCTGTGTCAGTGGTAGCTGTGTGTTTATCTTTGACTTTTAAAATGTATCCTGCCTTAGAATTTTATCAGTGCATTGTGCCTCTTAAGTGTTAAATCCATGCGAATTGTCTTTAGTTTGAAAATTATTTTATCACTCAGTTAAAATTATTGCCCTGGACTTCCATCTCATGTTTTTCCTCCTGCTGTCAAAGGGCTGGTCTGGTCCCTGCTGCAGAGCTTATTTTGCTCTCTTTTCATAGTTGGTTTGAGTTTCTCTTTCCTCGTTTAGCTAGTTCCAAAGTGCAAACCTTAGAAGAATTTTGCTTATTGCATCAGACTGCATTTGAGAGGTCACTTTGTAGAACTTTACCTACTCTAAATTCAAATCCTGTGTACTCTTGCTTTTCAGATCTGGGAAAGTTAAAGGTGGTTCTTTGATGGCTTGTGCATTTTCTCCCAATGGAAATTTCTTTGTCACTGGATCATCAAGTGGTGATTTAACCATTTGGGATGATAAAATGAGATGCCTGTATAATGAAAAAGCACATGATCTTGGCGTTACCTGCTGTGATATTTCTTCACATCCAGTATCTGGTTAGTTATTCAACTCATCAGGGGAGGAAAATTTTAAAAAAGAGACACTCTATTTCTCCCTTGCTCTTGTTTTCATATTCTTTTTGCCATTGGTGCTCAAAATACAAATTACCTTGTGGAGAGATGGTGTTTTAGAATATTCTGAATATTCTTAAGTAAAGGTTGTGGTCAAGTTGATGGCAAGGAATGTACTAGGTCAACAAACAAGGTGATGACTTTGAGTAGCTAATTACCCCGTGGCAGACAAGGGTTTTAGAAGATGCAGTGCTTGATTACCATTCCCACTTGACTCCTTCATACTTTGGTTCCCAAGGAGCAGGACTGGATTAAAACAATGCAGAGAGCTTAAGCTAAATGCTTGAACTGGGAAATATGAACAGATAGGCTGTTTTCCTGTACCTCACTTTCTCATTTAGAGGAATTTGGGGGAGTATGAGCCTGTGTTCCACCAAGATGTTCAAAAATCTCATAGTCATTTGCTTCTAGTGGAGGTTAGGAAATTGGGAAGAAGCCTCATTGTCAGCTTTAGGAAATAATGCAGCAACTTGACTTAACAACCTTGTGTGTATACTTTCGTGCTTTCCAGGTCTACTATTGAGACAAAGTGATCTTCATCAACATATTTAGGTTTTTGTATTCAGAATATATACAAGCTGCCCTTTCAAAGGCCCCAAAAGTCATAACTGAGCAGCCTCTTGCCTCTTCAAGTGCTGAACCCAGCAATAAGTACTGCTGTCTGTGTACCACCCTGTTTAAGGAGTTGTGCAGAGCTGGAAGAAAACAGGGGAGAAGCAGTGGGGAAGAAAGCAGGACAGAAGCAGGAGGAAGCTGAGGAAGGATGTGAACATAGGCTTCAGAACAGAGAATTAGTGATTGACAATACCAAATCAAACAAATATGTGTCCACTGAAAGGTGTAGGATCTTTCTTGGTGGAAATACTACACAAAAAGCTCCATTGTGAACTAAGAGTTGCATCTGAGGGCAAAAAATATGTTGCAGCTGAAACAGATCAGAGTGTAATTTCCAACACTCCATTTCATATTGAGATTATTCTCTTGGTTTAAAAATTACAGCCTTCTGCCAAGATAAAGTGGAACAGACAATAAAGCAGGTATTTCCTACACTGTGGATTTGTTCTGGCTGATTAGTGATAATTCTTGATTTTTTAATCCATATATTATTGAAAGTCAACATATTTCCTTTTGTGTGTTGCTGTTTAATCATCAATGGTAGAGCCTTCTGAGATTTTTGGCAGATTTAACACATTATGGAATGCATACAGTACAATTAGTACAATTATCCAGTACAATTAGAGATAGTTTTAAATTGAGACTCTCCTTGCCTGCTTAATTCAGAGCAAGTTTTGATTTGGAATGTCTGATAGATTCTTTGTGCTTTAGGCTGTAACAGGTGGTTCTTCTGCCTTTGAAGTGGATTCAGTCACAGTTGCCTAGGAGCTCATGGGATCTAGAGCAGTTGTGGTGGAGTTTGCCATCTTAAGGAATATAGGTCAGGTAAGGAATAGAGGCAGGCTCCTGAATTTTAGAAAGGCAGACTTCCAGCTCTTCCGGGATGTTGTCAGTGGGATCCCCTGGGTGACTGCCCTCAGTGACAAGGGAACGGAACAAGGGTTGGCAGATCTTCAGGGAAGTCTTCTACTGAGTGCAACAGCGGCTCCTGGGAGCCAGAAACTGGGCAAGGAGAGCAAGAGACTGGCATGGCTGAGTCAGGAATTGCTGGTCAAACTAAAAGGCAAGAAGCAAATGCACAGGCAGTGGGAACAAAGACAGGTAACCTGGCAAAAGGATAGAGATGAATTACAATTGTGTAGGGAGGGGGTGAGGAAGGCTGAGGTGAAGCTGGAACTGAACCTGGCACGGGGTGGGATGTTCACAGCCTCTCACCCACCAGCACCCCCAAGTCCTTCTTGGCAGGGTGCTCTCCACCTGCTCACCCCGCAGCCTGGATTGTTACTGGGGTTGCCCCAATCCGGCTGCCGCACCAGCACTTGGCGTTCCCATGGGCCAGCACTTGAGCTTGTTCAGGTCCCTCTGGGGTCCTCCCAGATCCTTGTCCTTCTGGTGTGTCACCTGCACCACTCCACTTGGTGTCGTCTGCAGATTTGCTGAGGGTGCTCTTGCTCCCTGTTAAATATCTTAATGAAGATATTAAATAGCACTGGTCCCAATACAGAACCCTGAGGGACACCACTGGTCCATTGGGACTCTGAGCCAATGACCACTACCCTCAGGTTGCAACCATCCAACCCCTTTCTTATGCATCTAACAGTCCACTCGTGGAACATGGTAATTCAGAAATGTTCATAGCCACTGAATCAAGGGGGAAAGCTGTAAAACTATTATTGTTGCATTTCACACTTAATGCAGTATTTACTAAGTGTTTGGCTGGACTGCAGTCATGAAATGTCAGTTTATAAAAATGAGAAGTTCAATGTGTAAAAGTATGAAAATTCCCTGTCAGATACTCTCAAATTTTGTATGTGTGTATGTGGTTAATTCTGAGAATTACGGAACTGTAGAAAAAATGGATATAGCCATATAATTTAGATTAGAAGACTCCAGCAGTATAATCAGAGGGAACAAACATTTCCCTTCAAGAAAACTTAAAACAGGGGCACAGCTCTGGTCTTTACCTATTTATTCAGGAAAGAGTATAACGGTATCTATTTCTTACATCCACACTGTTTTAGAACTTCTGCAATGATTTTTATGCTAATGTAGTTTACTGATCTGCTGTTATTTTCAATGTTTCTGACTCCCATTTATATATTTTAATTTTATCAGATAGTGAAAATGGATTCAAATGCTTCCAGATGGCTTCCTGTGGACAAGATAATCAGATCAAACTCTGGCTTATTTTGTTTTCAGATTTCTTAGGTTTGTATAGAAATGTTTTTTGAATATACCAATGTCTTAGTTCTTTAGTGACATTTTAAATCAAAAATCAAATTTATACTATTGGATTCACAGCCAAACTACTTGCAAGTTCGAAGTTTTCTTTTAATTATTAGCTGGAGAACAGCTAAGGCATTCAGCACTTTGTGATGCTGTGCCATGCAGATTTTATTTAGCAATTTATTTATCAACAAGTATTGAAAGTAAAGATTTAAAAAAAATTCTACTGTGGCCTTTCAACAGGCTGAGAGGCTAAAACATCTTAATCTGCCTGGCCAGGGAGAGGTTTGTTTACATGTGTCTGCATATCCTGGGCCTTGAATAAGAGCTGGAGAAAAGAATGTTGGCTCCTGCAAAAACTACCATGTAGAGACTAGGTAAATTGCCAAAAATATCTTCAGTGGGTACTTTTTTTGTAATCTTCTTTTATATAAAAGTATGTAAGGATTAATATTGTGTGTCCAGATACACATTTAATTATCTAAAAGCTCGTGAGGCGTGCTAAGACTATAAAGCGAGTGTGTTGGAGATAATAAAAGGGGAAGAGATCTGTGGTCTTTTTATCCCCTTTTTTGTTAACAGTACATCACAGAGTCACATCTTTGGTGGAGCTTTGGGCTTCTTAAAGAAGCTTGTGTTATGTCTTGTCAAATATGGCCATATGTAATAATTTACTTTTTGTGTTTTTAGGTGTTCAGTTAAAATATAAATGCACACTGAATGGGCACTCTGCCCCAGTTCTGGCTTGTGCATTTTCATGTGATGGACAGATGATAGTCTCGGGGTAAGCAGCACCTTGTTGAAATGTCTGGCTGTCCAAGTTCACGCTTCAATATTGTAAAACAGAAAGTTCAAAAGAGGTGAAGGTTTCTAAATATTTATTATCAATAATTAAGGAATAGTTCTGTGACCTCTAGAGCTGTTGAAGTGTCTTTACAATGCTCTTGCAGGTGATTGAGTTTGAAATCTCGGGTTGTAGAAAAGGATAATGAAACAGTTTCCTTTTCCTTCTCTGCATCATTTTAATGTCAGTGTGTTTTATTTTAAGGTCTGTGGACAAGTGTGTCATAATCTATGAAACTGTAAGTATAGCATAATACAGGACCATTTGTTGGGGTGTTGTCTTTAAATATGAGCACTGCTTCTGCAGTGTCTTATCAAGGAAAAAAACGTTAAAAAATACAAATGATACTAAGCCAAAATATTTACTGTGCATTTGGGGGTAGGAGGGGAAGGAATCTAAGGAAAAATATCTCCTGGGAGTCGATCAGTCTTTCTCACTTTTTATTTACGTTGTGAGGATTTGTCAGTTCATTTCTCTGCAGTAGGGTGTTACTCAATTCCATAATTATGAGTATTACAAGATTCATACTGAAGCGGAAGAATTTTTTTGTTATCCTAACTTTAGCTTAGCTTCCAAAGCAAGGAGGACCGTACCTTTTGACATAAAATCAGGAATGGTGATCATAGAAATTCTGTAGTTAGTTATATGTAAAGTGCACATAAAATAGAAGCATAATAAAGAATTCAAGAAAATTTTTATATTAAGTACAATGTCTTTAAAACATATTGTTTAAGCATTTGCTATAATAATGTTGTTATATCCTTTGTGATTCACCTGTAAGTGGCATATATACTTTTAGTACTTTATAGTATTAATAATTTTGCTGAAAATGAAGCATGAACAAATTTTAAACTTCTTCAGCTTGCTCTGCATATACCTATCATATTGATACAATTTTTAAATTAGCATTGAAGTTTTTCACCAAAATCACTAATACTATACCTACACAGTTTTTGACCCAGTTATTTTAGTAGTTTGAAGTTTAGACAGCTACGTAAGATGTCCTCTAGAGTCTGGGAGCCTCAGAAAATTGAAAGATGAAGGAAGTCACAGCCTAAGTATTTCTTAATATTGTTCATCAGCTTTTGTGGCCTTAGGTTTTTATCAAATGGGACAATAGCTTCTAGCTCTGACATTCTCCTTAGGAGATACTCAAAACCTGCCTGGACACCTGCTCTAGGTGATGCTACTTTAGCAGGGGGTTGGACTCTATGATCTCCAGAGGTCCCCAACCATCCTGTGATTCTGTGGGGAAAAGTGGGGACAATAAATCTTTGTGGGAGGGAGAGAGATTTCAACCTGTATTAGGGCACTTTGATCATGTTGGACAGCTCAAAATATCGGAGTGCCAACTGATCAATTAGTGATTCAGAATAACTTTGCTCATTGTCTTTCCAACCTGTCTGTACCTGTCAAAAAAATGCTATTTTTCATAGGAGGGAGAACCTTTCAATAGTAAGTTAAAACTGCCAAAATTCAGGCATTTAGTTTTTTAGTAGTATTTAGTGGCCAAAGAGAGGATAGGCCATATAGGTGTGGTTAATTATTGGTCCAATTGAAAGATTATGGGTTGACCCCCCACAATGACCCTTTTGGTCATTTCTAACACAAGATTTCTAGAAGAAATGCCTTATCTGCTCAAGTAACCAGCCAATATGGATTTAATTCAGTCAGTGTTTCTGGCACTGTTCCCCCTGCATGTCGCATGCTGACTGATTGTGCAGGGGAACAGTGCTCCAGGGAATCGAATAGGGGCTTCAAGTAGGAAATTCAGGTTGCATTTCTGACTCTGCTGCTGGTCAGCTTTGTCAAGGTTGTAGGAGATTGAGTCTGAAATCTAGCTTCTCTGAAGGTAGCTTCTGTCACTTTTTAAGAGGCAATATTCCCTGTTTTAAAGGGAAGCATACAAGTGAAGAAAAACTTTTTTAATACATTAAGATTTAAAATCACAAAACCTCTTTTACAGAGTACTGGCAATACCCTTCATACTTTGTCTCAGCATACGAGGTAAGAAGTCAGTATGATTACTCTGTTTCATAAGCAAATGAAATAATTTTTCTCGTGAATTTTCAGACTTTTTTTTTATTTATAGATATGTTACAACTTGTGCTTTTGCACCACATAGTCCCTTACTTGCCACAGGCTCAATGGATAAAACTGTGCACATATGGCAGCTTGACCTTAAGCAACCCTGTGCAGGTCAGTGTGTCAAGTATTTGTAATCTGTTCTTTAAATTAAAACACCATCTGAAGATGCAAAAATCCCACATTCTTACCTGCACTTAATGTGTAACGTCAGGATTGTGTGCATATGCTTAGAAGAGGTATTCTCTTTTTGTTATTTTGTGAAGAAAAACATACTAGAGGTATCTTAATTTTATTAATTTGCTATACCTGTTTTTCTGGTATTTGCAATTGCTTATTCTCTGGACAGCATTTAAGAGATGAATATTTTTGCCAGAGTGCTGACAGACTTCTTGGACATCCATAATTAGTGATGAATTGAAAATATACTAATTGCAAGCGTAATTGTCAATTAGAAATTCACCTTACCGGTCATCATAGGTGAAAAACTAATTGTGCAAATTACATTAGTGCCATTAACATAGGATAATCAATGTAGGAATTACACCAGCACCTAAAATTTGTGGAACAAAGGTACATACTGTCTTTGTTCAAAGCACAACAGTAAGTTTGGGTTTTGGTGTGCCTTCTAAGGAGGTGCAGATGATTCCAGTGTCTGCTAACACTTTTCTGGTTGGTTGTTCAATTCAAATTTGACGGAAGTGTAGGCATCTAAGAGATTAAATTCCTCTAAACTTTGTAAATTGATAGGTAAGAAGTAAACTCAAATTACTGCCCTCCCTCCCAAAAGAATGTCTAATAAGCATTTCTTTTATTAGATGAAGAATGTATAGTACTGAGAACACTTAAAAACAGGGTCTATTAATGGCATTGTTTCTTTGAACTGAGAATTGCATTGTTGGTTGCTTTTTGGGGGGGTTGTGGTGAGGTTTTCTTGTCGGGGAGGGGGGAAGGTGTTGCTTGTTTGTAATTTGTTTTTTTGTTTGTTTTGTGTTTTAACTTTTTCATTTACAAAGGAGATACTGTAGAAGAATCAAAGGTGGCTGTTGAGGACTGGTCAGAGGATGATGTTTCAGCCTGGCTCTGTGCACAGGATTTATCAGACTTTGTTGGACTTTTCAAAATGAATAATATTGATGGCAAGGAACTACTGAATCTTACTAAGGAAAGTCTTGCTAATGAATTAAGAATTGGTAAGAGTATTGAAATCCAAATAGTTTTTAATCTCTAGAGTACTTTGAAATGTTGTAATAAAAGTAAGTTAGGAGTTCCATACATGGATTTTTCCCCCTGAAATGCCTTTTTTATTTCATTTCCAGGGCTGTTAAAAAACCCCTAATGTTACATTGTCCATAGTGTTCCTTTTTTTCTGTGTGTGTTTGCTCATACCTGGAGACATACAATGCACTTCTACTAATGATACTCTTAAATGGTCTTACCTGATTTTGTTTCTATTTTCCTTGCTCAATCTTGTATTATTAAGCTGTGCAAAAGGAATTTCAGCTTTTCTCTATAATTCATGTTTCTCACTTTGGTAAATAGGGTAGTCTATAGTTTTTCCTATCAGTCTGCAGAAGTGCCATGTTTAGAATTGCAGGTGTTCACCAACCTTGAATCGAACAGCACAATTTTTAAGTGTGCATTTGATGATGACTTTTGGTAAGGATCAAGCAAAGCTTGCCTAGCTCTGACACTTTCTAATACATCAGGTTCATACATTGTCCTGTTGCTTTAGTGCAAAACTGTGATTACATTTTAGAAGGAATCACAAGGAAGCACCATATTAGTAATTATTCCATAGTGTTCATTATGAAATAAGAAGTTTAAGGATAGTGAACTGCACTAGAACTTTCAAAATACAGGTTCTCTATTAATTTTGATGACCAGATTTAGGTGTAAATTAGGTGCTAATAAGTTTGTCAAAGCAAGGTCAAGTATAACAAAAGGCTGAATGAGGTAAGAAACATTTTAAAAACTACAGTTTGATATTGTTCATTGTAGGAAGACTGCTCCCTTCTTTTTATGAGTGTTTGTGGAATTGGTCTATATTGGATCATATTATCTCTATGTAACAGCTGGCTTTGTTGAAGTCTAGAAATAAGAGAGATGCTGGGAATCTGTCAGGAATTGTCATCATGAAGGAACAATTGGCTTCCTCTGTTTATGCAAACATTTTCCTTAGCATTGAAGTAGCCTAAAACATTGTTGCAGCAATTGCCAGCTGAGGCTAATCAAATAACGCTGACTAGAAAGTTCTGTCAGAATTGAATGTAGTGTGACCAATGACCTGATATAGAGTTCTCTGTGGGGAAAGAAATACAACAAAGGTATAGAAATTACGGCCTCATATATCTGACTTGAAAAATTGCTATCTGCTATAGCTCAAGCATTTACAAAGTAGGAAAATACTATCTGCCTAAAATAAACTACATTTTCTGTGTTACACAAATTCCTGTTTAACTAAATTTTAGGAGTCTACCACCATACAAATGCTTGTCCTTTCTCTCCTTGATAACCTGTTTTCTTTGCTCCGAGAATGTAGGAACTTGCTAAAGACCTCTAGAAGTTTTTCACAGTCTTTGCAGTTTGGAGGACATCAGCGTTCTTTTAAAAACCAGAGGCTTAGGCAGCTTTCAGCTGTACCTTTTTGTAAGCCCCAGACAGCAGTGCTGTCCAGCAGGTGTAGCGTAACAGAGAGGGGTGTGAGGAGATGTGGCAAATGCCAACGTGTGGGCAAAGGGAAATCCAGTCAGCACCTGTGCACAGCTGCACCTTCCCACTGGCACTGCTTTGTCCCGTGCCAAGGGCCAGCCAGCCCCACAGTGTCCGGTGCCAGGCTGTGGCTGCAGGGCAGCGCTGTGACTTGGTGCCCCGTGAGTCGAGTGCATGGCCAGCAGGCCGCTGCTGTGCCGTGGCTCTGCTGCACTTGCACTGGTTTTACCGGTTGTTCTCATTACTGCCCCAAGTTCCTGTTGCACAGCAGGAGAGTCAGTCTGGCAGAGCTGACTGGGGTGGGAGCCAGGGCTAGCTGCAGGTTTTTGGTTTAGGAGGGTGGTGAGATGGAGCTATGTCTCCTGTAACACAGTTGCTATTTCAAGACCTGATTTCTTTGCCTTACCTGTCTGTGCTGTCCACTTCATGTACAAATAATTTTTCAGAGTCTCTAGGCCTGCGCAGTAAAGTTCTCCAGAAAATTGAAGAACTGAGGATGACAATGATCTCAGTTTCTGTTCCTGATGAGTTCCTATGTCCTATAACAAGAGAGCTGATGAATGATCCTGTCATTGCCACAGGTATGTCTTTACATGACATGGATTAAAATTAATTACTTCAGGATAAAAAGAGGCCCATTTTTGTGTTCCCACGCCTATCCTATCATCAGCCTAGAATGATAAACTATTCTAAATAGTTGTTGCAACAAACCAGAATTGTGATAAACGTTTAATTTGCTGAATTACAGCTCTCATATGGAGAAAAATACTGTATCAAGCAACTTCTTCCTTTTTTTAATGTGACTCCCTTTATGTGCCCTTGTAAATATAATTACAAGCCTAAATACAGTGTTGGCTCTGTAAGTGCAAACTGGAATTGTGCATTCAGTGGTGCAAAAAGCAAACAAACAAATCAAACCAAGCTCGCCCCGCCCCCCCAAAAAACCCCCAAACAAACAAACAAACAAACAAAAACCCACCAAAAACCAAACCCACCCCAAACCACCCAGGCTCATTATTATGCTTAGCACACCATCTATAGGGCACACACTTAAAAGTTTGTACAGAATGAGACTCCTTTAAATGCAGCAAGACCTTGGATATGCCAGCAGCATAAGGTGCTACGTAGTTAAAACATTTTATGAAGAACTAGTGTTTTGTAGTTCTATTCTTGGGGGGGAGAGTGAAGGAGGAGCATACAAGCATCAGAAGATCAGTATAAATTTTTTTGTTGCTCTGTGAACAGTGACTAACTTCATCCGGTTCTGAGGTATTAGGGCAGACTTATGAGAATTAAAAATGGCCAAAATATAAAAACATTTGCTAACTGCTGGAGTGATGGTGGCTTTATTCAACAAGGAGCAAGAAGAAAAGAGTTACAGGAGGGGCATAGAGCCCGGGTTTGTATTCCACCACAGGTATTCCTGGGTGACTGACAGCTGGGGCCCAATTTCTGTTCTCGAAGCATCAGCTGGTTCGGCTCCCAGCTCTAAGAGCCAAAGTCCTGAACCTGGCCAGGTGTGAGGGCTCTGTACGGGCACGGCTCAGGGCTGGGTCAGCCACGTGGACAAGCCCGCTGCTCAGCAGAGCAGCAGGCTTTGCTGTGTTAGGCAAGTGATGATAATGAGCTTTTACTTCACATTATGGATCACTCAACTCGAAAGAAACTGTTGTTTAACTTGTGCATAATATATTTTGTGCTTTGCAGGCAGAGACAGATACATGAAACTAGACAGAACTGTTTATACCACAGTAAAGATTTCACATACAGTGTACTTATTCCAGATCTCAATTTTCCTGTTTGGATGTATTTCCTTACTTCCCTTTTACATTTAAACAGCTAACATCTGCACAGTGCCACAGTGCCCAAGCCTCTGTAATATAAGCTTCTGTTGATGGTTTCTTTGCAGATGGCTATTCCTATGAAAGGGAAGCAATGGAAAACTGGATCAGCAGTAGACGATCTAGTCCCATGACGAATCTTCCTCTCCACTCTCTTATGCTTACACCAAACAGGACACTAAAAATGGCCATTAGTCGCTGGCTAGAGACTCAGCAGAAATAGTTAAGCCACTCAATTTTGAAGTTGTTTGTTAAAATCAATTGAAATTTTATGCAGCTGAAGGAATTAATTGTATCAATAACAAATGGAAAGAAAAAGTTGTGTTTCTCTTCTAATCTGTGCCTGGTTCAACTTTCACTGGTGGAAACTCCCAGAAAAACTTTAAGTTCCTGGTAGTTCTGCTTTTTGGTATTTCTGTTTAAGAATCAAGTATTCAAAGTCAGTTTTTCAAATAAAATTTTTACTACATTTATGAGTTTTGAGTCTTCATCTTGCCAAGTAGTCTTTCAGAAGGTAAGAAATAGGAAAGTATAGGATCTGTATTTCTTTTTCTACAGTAACACACCAAAAATGTGTATGTCTTTCTCTGCTCCCCATTACTGGACACGCAGTTGGAAAAGCTGGGAGAGAGTTTCTCCTGTAACCATCAGGGACTGCATCTCATCCCACAGGTATATTAATAATCTTTATTTTGTACGGAAAGAGTACAGTAGCTGTGCAAAAATAGAACTACAGGACAAGACTAATATAGGACTTGTACAAAATATCAAAGAAACAGTAAACAATAAATAAGCTAAAGTGTAAAGATGCAAACTGCAAAAGGATGTGTAGAGCTGGGTACAGCTGTTTACAATGTACACAGAACACTGTAATCAAGCTTGATGGGAAGAGTATAAAGCTGAGCACTCCAACTGAATTGCACTCATAGGAATGTCACTGCACCAGTTCATTTTCAGACTGTTCTTGCCAATAAAAAAACGCTCATTTCCTCAAAAAACCAACTTCTCAGCTTCATCCTGTCATGCAACTGCACATACGCTTTTCCTCAAACTTTCACGTTCACTCCCTCCCTTTCTTGGGTTTCCCATAAAAACATTTACTAAGCATTTAGCTGTTGTACCTTTTCACAAATAAACAATAGATCATTTGCTTCAAGATAGCACCCAAAGGTGATTAGATATCCTATATAAAGTGCGATTATTGTTAATAGGCCATAATATTGTGTTCTTCAGTGCAATAACCAATATGGTCAAAGCCTCTCAATACACATGCAAATGTCACTCATTTTATTTAATTTCTTCTATTTACTAAAACCGCTTATATTTACATGTCAAAGCATGGCTGCTTATAGTTTACTCATACACAAATTATTTATGCTTCCTAAATGTACATCATGCAACCCAAATTAGATCCCACTAGAAAAGTAATAAAATAATTTGATTAAAAAGAAAAATGCATGCATGTTCAGAGCTGAGTATTCTGCAGCAGATTATCTCCCTTAGCACTGCTGTGAGACATCAGCATGTAAGCATTTGAGAGGCACAAGTACTATGTGTGAGATGCAAGAGAACCAAAAACCAAGACTGAAGCCCTATGTGAAAGGAAAGCTTATTTAATGGTAACATGTAATGGAAAGGATTTCTCTGCTTGAGCTCCTAGGCCAACCTAATGGAGTCTTTCTACACAAATTTGTTATTCCAGTTATTGTCACTGCCCTGTGATGGTAGGAGCAGTTGGAAGTGGTTGTATCCCATTGAAGACTGCTCCCTGGGACCCAGCCATGCCCAGGCAGTCAGTGTTTTGTAGAGCAGTCAGACCCTGCGCTGTTGTGAGCGAGTTGTTTCTACCCTGTCAATGTACAGAACAGTATTTATACATTTGACTCAATGAAAGATCGCTTTGGTTTTGCCGTGGTGATGTGACTGAGGTGGCCGTCCTGAGTGCTGTGGGATGGAAGTTTGGCTACAGCATCGGGGTATAAAAGAGAACCTTGGCTGGGTGCTCTGCTGTCTGTACAGTGGGGAGGAATGCATGTGAGTTCCTCACGTTCTTTAGCTTCCATGCTGCTCTGGCTGCCATCTCCCAGGGCAGCAGCTGTAGAGGATCCTTTAGCTGAGTAGTGTTTAACTGAGAACTGCTCCAAGTTGGAGGGCTGAATGCCAGCAGAAGCAATGTTTGTGGATAATCCATCTGCTGCCTGAGGGTGCCAAGTGCGACTAGACTGTGCGTTCTGCTGCTGAGACCTTGCAGTCTTGTCCATGATTCCCATAAACGGGGTATTGCGAGGTCGGTGCTCAGTACCCTGAGCTTGACTAGCGTTGGTCTCCTTGAGTCGAACATCGGGGCCCAGCCCCTTAACGCTGCCTGGCAAACTGCTGGCTGAAGTGAAGCTGCTTGATGAGCTGGCAAGAATCACACTACTGGATGGAGAGGCAGAAGAGCCACCACAGGGTACAGGGCTTTGCTGCCTTGAGTCACTGAAATTCATTGAAGCAGAGGCTGTTGATGTGTCACCAGGTTTAGATTTACTAGCAAAAGAACAAGAAGAGAGAGTCTCATGATGCTGTGGATGTGAGCACTGGCTGGACACAAATTTCTCATTGTGCAGTTCATCAGTGGGATCTGTGGAAATGCTTCCAGATGACAATGTGCTTGTCCCATCCATGTGTTGATTTCTAGAGTGCCGGATGGGCAAGGGACTGTGGGGAAGATGCGGCAAAGACAATTGTGTCTTGGTGCTACATTGACTGCTTCCAGGTTTAGATCCAGGCTGGATGGAGCTCAGATGCTGATTAGTTTTTACAATCTGTGCCTGCTTTGTTGGCTGCACAATCAAGCCTGGCTCTCTCAAGTACTTGTTGCTTGTTCTGCTTTGAGGGGACACAGACTGAGCTTTTTGAACACCTTCCTGAAGGGTCCTGCTATGTAATGAGGCAGCTGAGGAACACTGAAGCCTTTGTGGAGGGGAAAGAGATTCACTGGGGTGTGGCAGCTCATCTTCCCTGTCTTGAAGATTAAAATTATCATTCACACCTGGTGCAATGCCCTCCTCCTCATTATCAGAGTTGTTGGTTTGTTCAAGTAGCTGTGGAGACTGATGCTTCTGTTGCTGTGTTCTCTGGAACTGTTTGCATTCCTCTTCCACCCGAGCCAGGAGACGTTTTATCTCCTGATTGCTGGGGCACAGCTGAGTGGCTTCCCGTAGGTCAGCGAGAGCAGCAAGTAGTTTTCTGTTTAGGAAGAAGTAAGTAAACAATGAAAATTGGGGCAAATCTGAGACCCAGCATTGCCTACTACTAATCCACCTCCACCCTTGCAGTGAAATACCCTGATTTGTTGCTTCCTGTTGCAGGTGGTGACAAATTAGAACTGGAAGTTCTCCACCGCAGGAAATTTTTAACTAGGGTGGAAGTGCAGACCTAATCCTAAATTCTTCTCTCAAGTATCCTGACAGCCCCTGCAGGCAGGCAGGAGAACTCTACTGAGAACAGCAGGAACTGACACATGGTCTCACAAGCTCTTCACAGTTACCTCCAGAGTAGGGAACCTGCTGAACTCTGTTTCATGACCATTTATTGATATGTTTAGAAAAGACACGGTGAAGCAAAAAGGCACCTCTTCCTATACTTCAGCTACACCACTATAGTTCTTTATTCTTCCAACCTAAAGAGATAGTTCCTCCTCTCTCCCCTTGTTTTTGTTTTCAACTGCTAATGATTCATCATATTCTGTCCTATCAAAGCAGCCAGTAATAAATCATAAACTTGGCAATAAATAACGAAATGCTGGAGTTGGATGGCACACTGCTGGCCACGTTCTGCTGTGTCATGTGGAGCAGCAGATCCATTCACTGTTAAACTTAACATAATCCCTCTTCAAATGAATTTGTTACCTTTCTAGACTCTCTCATAAGTATTTACAGAGTATTCAATATTGCTATTTGGATGTGCTTGGCTTTATCTGATAGAGAGACCTAATACAGATGCAAAGTGTACTAAAATGTAATTTTTTCTTTCCAAATTTGAAATATAACTAGCAAAAAAGAACAAGCTATTAAAAACGGCAAGTTAAAAAAAAAATCTGTGCCAACGGATGCACAGAATCAAACAGTACCTGCTGTTCCTCTTGGCTCTTGCTCTGGCATAATAGGCTTCATAACACTTAGGCTTTAGATCCAAGGCTTTGGTAGCAAACTCTTCAGCCATACCAAAATCCTAAGAAGGAATCAGACACGCTCGTTACACAGCGACAGTCAAAGGCAGCTGCCAGCTCCGGGTGCTGCCCTGGCTCCAGGAGCGCGGCAGAGGCTCCTGCCCCAGTCAGCAAGGGCAGGCATTTGCTCAGAGCACGCACGGCCACAGCCATGGTTGTGCTGTTTGGTAACAAGGGGTGGTAGCAGTGTTTTCCATTCAGTCTTTTAAAAGTACCACGAAGATCAGGCAGTTCATCATTCCAAAATAACTGCATGATGTAAGACCAGCTGTAATAGATCCCCCATGGCTACACGCCCTCATCTTACAAGCCACCCATTTATTGATATGATAAAGCCCAAGATCAGGATGCAGTGAAAAGGATTCTAGAATAGCACAGATAGACATCCACATACAACCCGAGTGACACAGTAGGATATAAGTCTCAGATTCCCAATGCCAGAGAGGCAGCAGACTAACAGCAAGAGCTTACATTTGTTTTGCGGCGACATCGTGACAAGTTCAGGTATAATGAAACTCTCAGCTCAGTGAAGGCTTTCATTTCCTC
>VYZR01108249.1:4249-17023 GCA_013400675.1 Oxylabes madagascariensis | reverse complement strand
GGGAGATGGCTGCCTTAATTGCGTCCGGGCGGGGAGGTGGCTGTTGGCTAGAGCGATTAGTCTTTTGTCTTTTGTAGAGGACCCTCGGGGGCCCTTGGTGTTTGCATTCATCCCAAGCTCCTACTTCTATATTTACACGAATTATTTCTAATATTTATTACAAAGAGAAAATAAGAATGTCAAGGATAACAACTCACTAGCACATTTTAGACAGACATGCCAAATATTTATATTCATCTCTGAGTTCTATCAAATTACTGATTTTTAAAACCAGCAAAATTGACTGTACTGAAAATTTTCAAAGAGCATTGGTTGTTAAACACCAAAGCACATTTGTATGCCTTTTGTTTGCATTCCTTCTAATTAATGCTGCTAGACCAATATGCACCCACCTCTTTAAAAAAAAATTACATGGACAATGCTACTTGTAACAGTAATACATTTTGAAAAAAGGGTTTTCAACTCACCCATGTAGGAATAGAAACATGTTTTCAAATCCATTAGCCTCATATTACACACAATATTGCATTTAGATGATTATTTTTATTGCTTACTTCACTAATTTAAATGGCTAAAATAATCCTTAGCATTAGAAGCAAGACTTCAAAATGTACTTTGTGATTAGGCCAGTTTCCATTTGCTCATTAACAGAACAGAGAGTAATCTGGGAGAATTAAAAATTCATTTTATTACCTTTTCAGTCTCCAAAAATTTGTTTTCAAAAATTAACGAGATGCAGTTTCTAACAACTTCCAGCCTTTGAGCACTGTTGAAAACTGTGCTTCCTTTTTCCATTATGGAAACTAACAAAGAAAAAGAAGAATATACATCTGTGAAATATTTGCAAGAACCACAAAGAATACCACACATTTCTTTAAAAAAATAATTACTGTGTCCTCCCTCTTATTCTGTTAAGCAAATACCATTCATAGGCAGATGGGAACAGAAGATTCCAAAATTCTGGTTTTCCTATACCATCTGAAGAGGAGTGTGCTCCGACTTTTAACTGGAGTAGTTGACTCTCTTAACTATTTGTTCTCTTTGTCTCATACAGGCACAAAGAGATTACAACCTCTAACACACTGATGAAATACATAAATAAACACAAATGAATAATAAATGTGTGTGTGCTCTGCAATGAGCTACATAGCCTTGCATATTTTGTAGCAGTAGATAACCATTTTTACATGGCCATGACAAGACTTCTGCAACATGGAAAAAAACCTGACAAACCTGCTCTCTTATCTAGATTCCAAATTGCTGAGATCTTGCTTTCTCAATGCACTGTTTTGTCCTGATTTTCCAAGAAAATTCAGAATGCAAGAACTAACATTGTCTTTTTCTCTATAATATCAAATAGTATCTAAATTCAGGATATACCTTTCTAGTAGATTATAATGAGCTACTTATATCCAAGGACTCTGAGACACAGTTCAGCAGGGAGTTTAAGAGTGAAAGCTGTTCTAAAAAAAAAAAAAAAAAAACAAACCACCAGGAAACCCCCTGCTTTGACACAGAAATTAACTTGCTAAAAAAATTCCTTCTCTTGCAACTAGCCTTTTGAAGAAAGACGACAGAATACAACCACACATCCTTTAAATCTTCTGTAAGTACCAGATTCAATGATACAGTCAACAGCAAAGGCAGGTGAAGAGANAAAAAAAAAAAACAAACCACCAGGAAACCCCCTGCTTTGACACAGAAATTAACTTGCTAAAAAAATTCCTTCTCTTGCAACTAGCCTTTTGAAGAAAGACGACAGAATACAACCACACATCCTTTAAATCTTCTGTAAGTACCAGATTCAATGATACAGTCAACAGCAAAGGCAGGTGAAGAGAGTTCATCCTCGTTTTGCATACACCCGAAGAGAAACAGGCCTGGGCAGGGCCTCAAGAGGCCATGAAGTTCACCCTGCTGTCCCTAGACAGGATCAACTCTATTTATGTATTTCTAGTGTTTGTCTAACATGTTCCCAATGTTCTGTGATAAGAGAGACTCCATGGCTTCACAAGAAATCCACTCAACTGCCTCACAATCCTCATTTACCACATCTTGCTGACAAATAACTCTATTTCTGTGCTGCAATTAAACCCATTATTTCTTATCATTACAGATTATTCCCCTTCTTTTTCTCACTGTCTCTTGTATAATTGAAGCCTGCTATTATGTGTCCCCTCAGTCTCCTATTTTTCAGTCTAAACAACTCCCCATCTTTCCTTGTAGGTCACATTCTCTGGACCACTGTTAATTCCTGTTGCTTTCTTATGGACTTCCTCCAATAGAACAAAAAATGGAGACAGTCTTCCAGTGTCCAAAAATGGACACAAACACTCCAGCTGAGGTCTTACTGAGCACAATCAAAAGATTTCTCTGTGGGATTCACTGACTGTGCTTCTGTTTATACATCCTACTTAGATGTTTAGCTTTTTTGCCGTAGCTTGATATACTTGGGTCATGTTTGCCCTACAGTCATTAAAATTCCCAAATTAATTTCTGAAGAACTACTGCCTAGTCAGCTGATACTGCTTATGCAAGTGCTATACTTTATTTGAAGAAAAGCAGTATAGAAGAACAGAATTCAATGGAGTCTTGTGGTTAGATACCTAATTTTTAAAAATGGATTTGAATTCTGATCCCATCCTTCAAAAGTTTTGCAAGCTAGGCCAACTTCATGTGCAAGTTTGCTAACCATACTGGTTTATGCCACCATTCACATCGATGAGTATGACTATGAGTAATAGAACCTTTTGGCATCAAAATTAAAACGACAGGCCTACGATGTCCACATACGCTCTTTATGCTTAAATACAGGTATATTTATTTTGAGACAGATGCTATCTTTGCTCTTTGCCTTTTTCCATTAATTTACATGTCTTTCACTGGTATCAAAGAAGGAACTCAAATGGTTCAAAGCTTGGTTCAGCCAGTGCTACAAGTGACCTATGGTGATATTTAACAGGCCTAGCTGAGTAGACAATATCTAGTTTAATTGTTCAACTTAAAATCTAATTCAGATCAAATCCATTTTTGTTGTTAGCAGTTACACCCCTCACTCTCTGGATGTTTGACTCAGTAAAGGCAGATAAAAAAGGGCTTTTAAAATTGCAAAGGCAAACACTGGAGTCTATGGACCGGAGTTTGCTATGATCATTAAAAATACAATATTCACCTGAAATTGGGAGCAACACATTGCAGTCACGCTAATTATCCATGAGAAGCACGTAGAGAGAGAACAAACGAACGTACCCATAGGGGGACCCGCTGGAACCACGCACTTCTTGTCCCCACGGGTGGCAGGGGGGGCACCCTGACTCCTGGACAGCCCTTCCTGCAGGAGCTCCTGCACCCGGCCCTCGTTGATCCGGGGGAAAGGCAGGATGTGAACCCGCAAGTGAGAGCCCTCCGTGGGCCGTGGCACCTTCTGGAAGGCTATGTGGGGATTGGGATTCTCCTGCAGGTCAGAAGAAAAAGGTCACACACAAAATGAATCATGCAGTGTTACTACCTGTCTCATCTGATTTTACTGTTGTTTGGAGGATCTCCCATACCTGAAAGATTAAGAAGTCAAATATCTAATGCAGATGACTAATAAAATGTTTCATATTCATATCACCTGTGACTCATTAACTTTAATATTTCCAACTTCCTTAAAAGTTTTTATAAAATTATTTTTGTCAATGTGCAAAATTCAAAACAAGAGCAAAAGAAAATCCCTGCTTAACTTAGGCTGATTTTATGCAAATTAATGAACATTAAGAACTTGAATATAAACTAGTGTGACAGTCAAGCTCTTCATTACCACCATGCATAGGATCAAACCTCACTTTTCCAGGGGTGCAGTAATCAAACAAAATGGGGTATTTTCATCTCACCATTCATTTATCCTGGGGTTACCATTAATCACATCTGAATTTACTGCTGTCCAATTTCACTCTATGCTATTACTCATTACTGGCTACATACCACTGCCAGAGTGCTATCCATCAATGAAGTTTCTCTTGTAAATGCACAATTAGTTTGGAAGAAAACTTGTCAACAGGAGCTCAATACTGTTGTTTACAGGAGCAAAAGGCAACAGGCAAAAGGCAACAAGGAGATCAAATGCATCAACCTGAGGAATAGCAGTCAAAACAGAACAGCTACTTAGCCACATGAATTCTCTGCAAAGGAAAATTTACTGGAACAAGCCAAAAATCCAGGGGTATGAGCGCAGCAGATGCCAGGGGAAGCAAGGGAGAGAAAGGGAACACAGTCTCAGGAGGGAGTAACAGAAGACAGAGGTCAGAAAACGCCAGAAAAGGAGAGTAACTGTTCCAACATCCATTTCAGTGAGAGGAGAGATTCGGAAGAAATACACAGGAAAAGTTACTTTTATCTTGAACATTAAAAATGTCATGTCAGACGTACGTGCTATTAGGCTATTTAAAGGTCTAATGCTGTGGATTTTCCAATTGTACCAGTAAGACTCATGCAAACATTCTCTCTCCCCAACAGACCTTGTCTCTCCCTTGTATCTAAACTGTCACAGCTACAATATCATGATTATTAAAACTGTGAAACAAGATGTCAAAATACATCATGTGGTCTGCTTAAAATCAGGCAGATCTAGGCACAGCTTAAGCAGTATTACTTATCACCTATATTCAGTCAAAGTCAGCTGCATGCACAACTACTAGAAATCTGACTTCTGAATGCACAAAATCATTGACTCAGTGAATATTAGTGTGTGCTCCTGGGAAGTCACTGACTTAGTGGTAGTGAAGGAGCAGGTCAGTCACAATGTTATAAATAAATCTCATCATCAGAAAAGACACACAGAAAACAAAGGAAACCCCCAAACATTCCAGAGCTTAGCAGCATTTGGTAGTTCTTGTGGGGTTTTTTCCAGAATTACAGATGTAAACCACAGTTTTGGGAAAGTGGGATGTAGAAAAGAAAAGGTGACAAAGGTGTTCAGCTGATGGTGTAATAGATAATGCTCTGTGGAGTCTGAAAAACCACAGAAGTGTGAGGAGGAGGGAGATCAACCCATGCCAAAAAAGCCCACAAACCTCAAAGCAAACAAAAAATCTAAAACCCACAAACAAAAAAACCCCAACAAAACATCACAGAACCAGCTAATGAAATGGTAAGACACTTCAGAAAAGCACTATGTAAAATAAACATGATATGAAAGCAAAAATTAAACTGGAAATGGAGTTGTAGGAAACCTAAAGAGTACAAGAAATGGGCTGTAAAAAATGAAATAATGCTTGCTGAGCATGCAAATCAGGGTGACTGGGTCACACAGTAGGAAAGAGCTGCAGAAAGTACACATTATGCCTAATTGTATTTATAATTTTCAAATGAAAAACTGTTGAGAGGCAAGAAAAGAGATGTATTTGGCATGGATGGGGTGCAGCAGAGAAAATAACAGTTTATAGACCTTATGTGAATATACACTAAAAACAGGTAAGTAGCTATATTTAAATCAATATTAGCATTAATAAATCAATAGTATCATATTGAATTTCCTTTGCATGTACAAATTTAATGATCTTTAAAGCTCCAAAGTTTTTTGCCATAATGTAGATGATGACTACCACAAGCAATCACTTGTTCATTTTCTGGACACTGGATCAACCTGAGAAATTAGAATTTTTAATGTTACCATCTGAACTCTACAGATGCAGCAGGTACAGTCAACTTACATTTTTGAAGAGCTGTTCTGCAAGTTCTCTAACATGCTTTATCATTTTTGGTGGATTGCCCTCTTCAGCTTTAATTCTTTCGACTTCAAAGGCCACCAACTTTTTTTTGACAGAAGAAAGAATAAAAATGTTGATAATTCAACTAAAAAAAAATATTTCCTATGTAAGTTATGAAATGTTAATCTGAAATTGAAACCAAGGAAAGAAAGCTGAACACTAAAAAATGTCACATTGCCCTGGAACATGAGACATTTTCAGTTCCATATGCAGCATTTGTTACCAGTCAGAAAAGTCCTACATACCTAAACCAGTCCTTTCACATATCTATAGCTTAATCCAAATTTTTCATATATACTACGACTACAACACAGAATTAATATTACACTATTTTTACTCTACATTCAACTCAAAGCCAACACAGTAAAAACTATGACACTGCTTTTTAAAATGAACTTTTTGTCTCAGTTTACATTGTTGGATATGTATTTAATGTAATATTTCTCTATGAGGTTGTTAACATTTCAGAGAGTATAATCAAATTATTGAAAATAATTCTGTACTAGCACATGCAATGTATTATGAAGCTACAGATCTGACAATAGGAACAGCATTACCAAAGTTTATACAACTATTTAACTTCATACATATCAGGAGGCACAATTTTATGGAAGTAAGCTAGAAATATCTCCTTAGCAAAAAATAAGAGTTGAGATGATTAATGTAAACTTGATATAATAAACAGTGGGGATTCGGAAGCATTCCAGTAGTTTTTCCCATGCTGAAATATCACAGTAAATTGCAATTTACTTGGGAATACAGAAACACTTTTCACCTCATCAAAAAGATCACAGGTTCTGAAGGGAGGACCCCTCTCTGACACAAAGCCAGCAAATGCCATACCATTGAGGACTTTGGTTAGAAAGTCATTCTCAATTAAGCCTCGCTGGCCCAAGAAGGCTGCCTGCAAGGAAGATAGAAAAAATGCACCTTTTTAATCAGCATCAAAATTACAATTACAAGCAACTGTCAACTGTACTAGTTAAACATTTTCACCAGCCTATCAGCTTTTACTAGTAAGTGGTACTTTCTCATGGAATTTTTTACTATACATAGTATCTTTTTATACCTAAATTCAGAACTGGAAATTTGATGCACATATTTTTTTAAACCCCACAGGTAATAAAAGAGAAAACTAGTTCCTTCAAGCAATGTGTTATTACATACAGAGGTTTTCTGTAAAAAGGAAAATTCCACAGTGATTCCTCAAATGTTTATTTGTATTAAATTTCAAAGTTAACTGTGTTGTATATTTCCATCCTGTCCCTGCAATTAGTCCCACTAAAACACACTGATATTGTGCTATGCCAAAATGATGTGCTTATCACATGTAGATAATTTTATTTACATTTTTAAACTTTACCACTAGTTCAAAAGGCAGGCTTGTGGGAGTAACATGGCACAAAGGAATACCATAAATACACATAACTGCCCCTCCTTTACCTTATGGAAGTGAATGACAGGTTCAGCATGAATTCTGATCAGCTGAAGACACGAGCGGTATCCTTGGAAAAGCTGTGCAAATAGCCTAAGGAAGATTGCTCGCACTTCTTTGTCCTGTAAGCATAATTGAATATGCTGTCAAAATGTCCTTGTATCCTACATTTCTCCACACTTTGTATGAATCTATATGAGAAATGCCTACAGATTCATGAGTGTAGCAGTGCAGCACACGAAGCAGAGATATTTGTGCGGGTATGAGGTTGTCTCATAGNGTTAGAAAGTCATTCTCAATTAAGCCTCGCTGGCCCAAGAAGGCTGCCTGCAAGGAAGATAGAAAAAATGCACCTTTTTAATCAGCATCAAAATTACAATTACAAGCAACTGTCAACTGTACTAGTTAAACATTTTCACCAGCCTATCAGCTTTTACTAGTAAGTGGTACTTTCTCATGGAATTTTTTACTATACATAGTATCTTTTTATACCTAAATTCAGAACTGGAAATTTGATGCACATATTTTTTTAAACCCCACAGGTAATAAAAGAGAAAACTAGTTCCTTCAAGCAATGTGTTATTACATACAGAGGTTTTCTGTAAAAAGGAAAATTCCACAGTGATTCCTCAAATGTTTATTTGTATTAAATTTCAAAGTTAACTGTGTTGTATATTTCCATCCTGTCCCTGCAATTAGTCCCACTAAAACACACTGATATTGTGCTATGCCAAAATGATGTGCTTATCACATGTAGATAATTTTATTTACATTTTTAAACTTTACCACTAGTTCAAAAGGCAGGCTTGTGGGAGTAACATGGCACAAAGGAATACCATAAATACACATAACTGCCCCTCCTTTACCTTATGGAAGTGAATGACAGGTTCAGCATGAATTCTGATCAGCTGAAGACACGAGCGGTATCCTTGGAAAAGCTGTGCAAATAGCCTAAGGAAGATTGCTCGCACTTCTTTGTCCTGTAAGCATAATTGAATATGCTGTCAAAATGTCCTTGTATCCTACATTTCTCCACACTTTGTATGAATCTATATGAGAAATGCCTACAGATTCATGAGTGTAGCAGTGCAGCACACGAAGCAGAGATATTTGTGCGGGCATGAGGTTGTCTCATAGAATGGTTAGGGCTGGAAGGGACCCTTTCTTAAAGACCACCAGGTCCCCCTGCCCTGTCCTCAGATGGCCATGGCAGATTCTGTACAGTCACCCTTCAGCCCTGCTGATCTTTCCTGTGCCTGCAACACAGGATCTGGGCAAAGCCAAGGTGGCTGAGGGATGGTCATGTCATGAACCACATGAATGAGCTGCCATGAGAGAAACCTGATGTGAAATAAAGGAAAAAGGCTATTTTACCCTGGATTTACTCCCTAAAATAAGTGTGGCTTTGAAGCACTACACAAGCAGTGTCTTGAGAGTGGGCAGGGGCAGCAGGGAATAACAGGAGCCTAAGGTGGCACTGCCGCTGCTGCTGGAGGATCCAGGTTTGGAGCATCCCACTACAGCCACCACCTGCAGCTCTGCCAGATGAGCCCACTGCTCCAGGTTTGCCCAGCCACCTGTCTAGCACTCTTCCAACTCACATCTTCACTTGCCAACCTTCTGCCACCAAAACAAGCCAGAGTTACTTTAAAAAGTTTAAAATAGTAGGTCTCTAAAGTCCTGGTTTATTTATTTTAGTAAGAGAGTGCTTACATAGACACAATCAGATTAATGGAAATGATGTGAACAGCTGGGGCAGACTCGGGGCAATGACATCTCCAGCTGGCCCAGATGCCACTAAAGACCGACATCAAATCCTGGGCCACCCGATTATTTTATCCCAGCAGCCATGTCAAAATACCTGAGGTCCCAAAAATTGCTTTATGACCTCAGGTTTTATGGTATTATCTTACAAACTCCAATTTTAAATGTTAAACACACCAAAGAGTATTTACTATCAGGTAACCACCTGATCAGGTAATTAACAAGCAAATATAACCTAAGTAAATTACAGCCTGTAACTTATTTTTAAAGAGAAAAGGACTATATAAGATTACATAAAGCTGGAATATATTGTTGGATTATTTTACTAGATGGCTGTTTATTCTTCACTGGAACATGATCAATGTTGCTCCATTTTTAACTTAAATTTTGTGTGACTCACTTTACTGACAGATATGCTCATATTCTGCTGCTCTCTAGGATTTTAATAAGTACCTTTGTACCCTGGTTTTTTTGACTCCTTGAAAACATGGTAATTTCTTTCAGATTTAACAAAATTCTTATTTTGATACAAAATTATATTAATTTGAAACTTCCCTATTCAAAGTGAGATCTTAGCTGAATTCTTCCGTTAATTTAGATAAAGTCTGGATGACATTCCGTCTTCAGCAATGAAAAATCCCAATCTCAAAGCAAGAAATAAGTACAACAAATATATTGTACCACCAAAGAGTTTCACATTTTCAAATATATCTACACAAAAAGCCCCAATGTGTGTACTTAAACTGAACTGGCTTTTGGATTTTATAAAACTTCTAACCCATCAGAGTGCTATTAGAGGGCAAAATGCATTTCTTTGCTCCACCAATAATACTATCAAGTATTGGAAAAGCATGGAAAAGCAAACACAAATTCCTAGTCTAAAATTTTAACAGTTTTCCACTTATGAAAGTCAGACACAGAAAATAACACAAATCTTACCAGCATTTTTGAGTGCGATAAAGCTGTTCGTGGAGGAGGGAATGCATAATCTGCTGTTTCCAAATCAGGATGCAAAACCTAGAGAATTTTGAAAACATGATCTTTCTCCCTTCATTTTGCTGAGAAAAAGATGTATTTTTTTTTCTTTCTCAAATTAATATACACTGATATTGAGTACCTCAAGTTATAAATTGAGTTAAATTCTGAAGACTGTATGGAAATAAAGATGGAATTAACTTCTCAGCTTCAGGTTTCTCTATGTGCCTCAGTTATTAAAAACGCCTATCACAGTCCATGAAACTGATCAATACCATCAGGGATTTTAGAGGCAATTCAACTGAAACAGATTAACAGACTAAAAATTCTTCTGTTTAAGACAAGATTTGCTCAGAAGCCTCCAAATAGGGTGATTTCTAACTTACTACAATGATAGCAAAAAGACAAACTGAAGTACTTTTTATTGTGATTCCCTAATGTAGAATCCATCATTCCTAAACTCTGAAACAGGGGCATCACATGAATAAACTTTAAAGGGTTATTAATTTGTTAATTTTCAAGAAAATGTACAGTTGAAATGAGTTTATAAACATAGAAAGCCAGCAGAACTGAGTAGTAATCATGCTGCTCAAATACTGTTATTAAAAACCATTATAAAGGAAAAATCCCTACCTCTTGAACACTGAAAAGACATTTTAGATTTCCATATTACTGACAATACTAACTTGGACTACAGAGAATAAAATCTTCTAAAAACAGGAATGTTGCATGAATCATTCTATTAAATCTTGTTTCCAGTGGGCTTGAAAGCTTAATATTGAAGTTTTTCATTCTTTACAAATAGGTGAGAGGGTGAAAAGCAGGGATTTTATACAAACATACCAAAGAAAGTGCCATTTGAGTCTGGTGTAGCAGTGGCTCTGGCAGCTGGGACAGATGAATACATTCAGGAATCTTTATTGTTCCTCCATCCAGGTCTGCTATGATTACATCTAACTGTAAGGGACAAATAGTAGCAGTAGAAGTGCATACAGAGCATAGCTTAAAAACACAACAGTTCAAATTTCTGCACAATGATCTGCACATAAGTTCAAAAAAACAAATTAAAACAATACCAACTTTAATGTACAGAATGCTTTTGATACAGGAAATACTCCAAATACTTCTTATTGCTGAATCTAGCCCTGAAAAATGAAATTAAACCAAAGAAAATGAAATTAGGCCAAACTTTCAAAAGTGACTTTTGATTCTGGATGTTCCAGGTCTGTGTTCAGAGACATGAGATATCTAATAGGCTGTTTGCAAAGCAGCACAGTGAGGGCAACTAGAGGTAAAATTTCATGTTTCTAAGCACCTCTTGTAACCCTGGTTCAGTTTTTCCAAGCACATACTTTAAAAGGGCAAAATAAAACAATTGAGAATACACTTGAAAATCCTAAGTGAATAGCTCAAACGCAGGACAAACAGATGACAAAGCCAGAAATGGATCCATTCTTTCCCCTCCTGCACTAAAATCAAATAATTTCCCTCTACTTTACAGTCTCAATGTATTTTTTTAAAAAATATGCTTTTTCTCTTTTTTCTTCACCTGATTGTCTTGTCTTGCTTTCTTACAGTAATATTTTGAACATATGTTAATTAATCATACAAACACCCCCAAAGCACTCAGAAACACTCTGCAGCTGAACACCAAAGTAGCCACTGTGACTGTGAGTGTGCACATATACTCACAAGCTCATGAATGTCATTGCGAAAGACAGAATGAACTCCAATGATGAAAGGTGTTGGGGAGCTGAGAACCTCCAGTAGCTGTGCAGGAAGAATTGGAATATAGGGATAACTGTGAAAAGAATAAATGAAATAGAATAGTTTCTGACTATTCTTTCACATAAGGCAACTTTTTCCTTAAAAAAAAAATCTTCCTGTTAGTAATCAGGGACACTAAAGTTATAGATAATGCATGCATTTTAAAAACATGATTAGTTTTTGGCCATATTTTGGCCACATTTACGCCTTTTGAAAAATATCATTAATAAGACATCTTTAAAGGAAATATTTTGTTTTCATATTGAAATAACAATTAAACGTTACACATAGAACACTATTTCAGGTATTGTTCACTTGGTTTGACTATTTAAAAAACTCGGTGTGTTCATCAAAACAGCTGGATCTAAATTGATCAATGCATTTCTACACCTAATTTATAGTTATTAAAAGTTTACATTCATTACCCGTCAAACATTAAGAAACATATTCCAAAACTCAATTTCCAGTTTTTCCTTCTTATTCTATATTATAATGAAACCAATCTCTGAAATATTTTAAATAAAACAAACTATTACAATACAAGCATAGCTTGAAACAGGTGAGTCAGAATTAGATGTCTTCCTAAAAACCCAAACTGATTGACATCAAGTTTTCCATTTCAAAATTCTGGATCCACCTATGGCTTTTTTAGAGAGGATCAGTTTGTTGACTTAAATTCATTCTCTGGTGGACATTTGTCAGTGACTTAAAACTGATACACACTAATGTAACTGCTATCTTTGAGCTACAGAATCTTCTGGGTGGTGAGTAGGGTTTCTACCCTACATTTGCAGGTGGAATATCTCTCCCTTAATTGTTTCCACTGCCACAATGCAACCAGACTTTTATTAATGATGTGTACACGCTAGGATTTGCATATATCATCATTCATAGCTTTGCTTATTTGAACAAACATAGCACAGCTTCTTTGGTTTGGGAGAAACAAAAAATAAAAGTAATTTGTTTTTGTAGTAAGTTGTATTTGTATTTGTAACAAAAATTACAAAATGAGTTATAAAATCATTTAACAAGTTCAAAGAATCCAAACTTAACTCACCTGTATTTGAGGGGAAACATCAAAGA
>VYZR01108245.1:15568-27577 GCA_013400675.1 Oxylabes madagascariensis | reverse complement strand
CTACAGCTCATTTGTTTTAGATTATAATCTTTAATGTAATTAACAGAAGTAGGAAGCTCACTCTTAATGACATTGCTCGTAAAATTCATTTACGGTTTTATCACATTTTGACTGTTTATTTAAAAAAATAAAGTTTTGAATCCCATGTGTTTTTTTCCATACAATGTAAATTTTCTGGTTAAATTCAACCACTTAAAATGTAGATCAATTCTACAAAGAAGCTACAAGCCCAAACTAGTGTAAAAAGGAGGAATGCCAATTTGCTCCAAACTGAGCAAAACAGTAAATTCTCAAAGAATTCAAAAGCAGCTGAGAGGGACTACAGTTGTTTTGGTTTTCACAGCTAGTGCTGAGAAGGGACTTCAAAGCATTACAAATACGTGCTGCTTTTTATTCCCAGGGAGTCAGGGGCACAAGAAGGGTGCTCGGACCCCAAAGGCCCCCAAGCAAGCTGGCATGAACTGGGCAGATCTTCTCCCACCCCCTCCAGCACATCCACCTCCCCACAGCAACAGCGAAGATTACAGTCTTTCAGTGGATGAAAGGTAAGAAAGAGGAAGACATTGTCCTACCTCCCACTTTAATCACTGGTTAATTGAAGGGTGGTTTGCCCTACAGGCTGGCAGTGAGACCTTCCTCCAGCACTGTTCTGGTGCTGCTCGTCGAGCTGTAGCCTGGCAATTTGGAGAGCACTTAGTGACAGTGCTGTGCATCCACTCAGCACATCCTTACTGAGCTGCTCTCGAGAGCACAGAGAACGATGGTTTGTTTCTGGGCTATTAATACATGTATCAGATATGCTAATTACACAGTGCAAATTTAAGTCCTTATTTTCTTAAAAAATTAATTTTAGCTATGACCAAGAAATTCCTTGTCCTGTGCCACCTGCAAGGATGTATCTGCAGCAGGATGAGCTAGAGGAAGAGGAAGAAGATGAGCGAGGTCCTACTCCACCTGTCCGAGGAGCAGCTTCCTCTCCAGCCGCTGTCTCCTATAGCCATCAGTCAACTGCCACTCTCACCCCCTCTCCCCAGGAAGAACTCCAGCCCATGTTACAGGACTGTCAGGAGGATCTGGGACACACACAACACCAACCTGACCGGAGGTGTGTGAATGCAAATGTAGCGAGAGAGATGTGACAACAATCATCCGAGCCCCACTGAAAATTCCTGTTGAATTTAGTGAGGCCAACAATTTCCCCGTTACTCTGTTGCTATTTAACTTCTAATGCAGGATGCTAGAACTATTTTAACCTAAGAAAGAGGTAATTAAGTTGCTTTATTATTGTACCATGGGAAGAAATGCAGTATATCACTTTAGGGTACGTACGATGCTGACATAAGTTAAATTCACAGTCATCAGGTTATTAAAGTGGTATCGTTAACACAGCTTACCATATAATTACAGTTCCATTGTTTCCAATAGATTTACTGCATTATTACCATAAAATAGCATGCATTATTTCACAGTAACTGTGCAATTAACTTGTCACCAATATGTATGAATATATATAAATATATAATTTATATAACCTATAGATTTTCCTCCTCTCATAAATCCTAATACAGGAAATTACTGCTTGCAAAATTTTCTTAACATTTCCATCTAACCTTATTTAAAGGAATGACCAACATTAATAAAGACAGATACTTGCTACAGGGAAATTTTGTTTCTTCTCTGAGTTGTTTTTACAACTGTTTTGCATATAAACTCTCACAGCTTCTCTCCCATAAAACAGTGAATTCTGAATGAGCCCTTTTATGTATGATGCTTACATCTCTTGGCTTTTGTTAAGAAGGCAGAGCTTTTCCATCCCAAATGATGGGCTTTTATTATCTTTTTCCTCCAGTGGTTTGCACATGTGATTTATTGCCACAAACATATAAACTTACCTGCAGCATTCTATGTAGAGTTTCTATTTTTAGCAAAATGCAAGTCTTTTACAGTGAAATTTGTATGATTTTTCTGGGTAGACTGTAGAACTTTTATTTTTCAACATAACTTACTGGATATTTATAGATGTATTTTCCAGAATGTTTTTTAAAAGTTAGGTCATCCTTGTGGTTCCCATTTTTCAAGTGGGCAGTAGTTATGCGCCTTAATTTAAAGTGGCCTGTATCTGCTTTTACTTTAGCTCCTCCCTACTTGATCTGCCTTAGTTTGTTTCCTTTGCTCTTTATGATAACATTTGTACTGTGTATCTTTTCCTCCTTTCCTCATCTTTCCTTTCCTCTTCCTTCCCTTCCTGCATCTTTAAAATCACTCTTTTCATTAGTGGGTGGCTAATTTCCTGTAATTTCCATTGGCCCTGGTATGCTGGTCTATAGAAGTGTTCATTTTAATCACTTAAATTTTCTAGATTATTTGAGAGGTAAAACTAGGTGGACACAAATGGGAAGGGGAAATGCTCATGACGTAACCAATAGTCATGAGTGGCTTTCCAGAATCTCTGCGGTTTTCTGAGATTGGGACATATGTCCTGACATACAGAATGGTGTAGACACAGAAGCAGATGTATACAAACATGTGCATAACCAGCCAGCAACTGGCTGGAAAGTATAAAGTTTGCTCAACACAGACTCCTGGCTGGTCACCATCAATGCCATCAAAAAATAGTGGCAGAGGAGCTGGAAGGATGCTCCGATTTAAGCTCCTAGGGCATACAACGTACTCTTTTTGTGGACTGAAAAAATCAAATGTATATTTATTTTGTCCCTCCTACAATGGTAAAGTCTAGCTTTGCTGAAAGTCTTAGAATTTGTTAGTGTCTAACTCTGTATTTTCCATCTTACTTTTTCAAAAAAGTTGGTTTTTTTCTTTTTGCCGCATCCATCTCATCAGTTTAAACATAGTCATATAGTTCAATTTATTTGATTTGTAAGGCTTGGCTGGCTACCTGTTCCATCTGCTGCTGTCAATACGACCCAGGGCTGCTGTTGAGGAATTGGGTGTCCTGTGCTCAACAGCTGTAACCTGTTCTGGAAGAGTGGGGTCCTGTTTCAAGTGTGATGTGGCAATACTTTCAAACTAAGAATACATTCCAAGTGGTGCTTTTCCACATTGATTTGGGATGTTTTATAAATGGTGGCTTTATAGTATAAATAATGCCTGAAATGCTGCCTGTCATACTTTTTGTTAGATTTACTCATAGTTCGGCTGAGTATTATTTTGTTTGCTGGTCAGAACCAGGCATCTAGAATAGGATTCTGGTGGTGATGGTGTACTGTAATATTTCTCTGTCTGGTGAGAATATAGCTGGAAATATAGCAAACTGAATTAAAAACCTGTGGTCAGGTTTGGAAGAGTCAAAAAGGAGAGAAAAAGCCTTAAGATTTAGTGGGACAGTAGGTGATCTCAGTGTTAAACCCAGAGCTGAGATAGGAGACAATGCCACTGTCAAAGCAAGAACCTGCATCAGATAAAGGGAAAGAAGTATTGTTAATTCTGTATGCCCGTGAACCAGCTGCACTCAATTAGCCTATCCCTAAAGGTTGGCAGCCAAACTACGTTTTCAAGAACCCTAACATATTTTGTAACTAGTTGCCTGTCTTCTAATACGAAAACCTAGAGAATAGACAAATATATCACAGGGACATTTGTCACAAGAGCTTTAAATTAAGGCAGTAGGGCTTTATTGGGCAAGGTCTCTAGTCAAAGCAGGTACAGATTGCAGCAACAGCTTCTAGGATTTGGGGGTGCTGTTATAAAATGATTATTGGATATTTATCCCTCACTATTCTTCATTCTGTTCAGTACTTAATGCAGCAAGTGAAAAACAGTGATGATGTAGTCCAGGGAGGATCCAATTTGCTGTTGCGATAGAGTATTAGCTCATTCCTTGCAAACATTTTTTTTCCGAAATTAATGTATTTATGTATTCCCATTTATTAAAAAAAAAAAAAAAAAAAATTGCATGTCACCTGCACAAAAGAGTCGATTTAACCATGAGAGTCATCGTTTCTCAATGAGATAATAAGAGGTCAAATTTGACAAAGGAAAATTACTTTGAACTTTTTTTTTCAAAGCAGACTGCAATAGAAATTCCTGGTGAGCACAGCCAACAGGAGAACCATTACTGCAGAAAGTGTGTTTTCCTGCCAGACAAATGGCAATTAAAGAGCATGTCTGTGGCCCCGTGAAGAGCTGTTGACAATGTTGCTACCTGGAACTTCTGAGTGAAGTATTAACTAATCTTGAACATTGATCTGATATCTTATACTTTGCCTCCTTAAGCTGGAGATACCATNTTTTATTTATTCCCATTTATTAAAAAAAAAAAAAAAAAAAAAATTGCATGTCACCTGCACAAAAGAGTCGATTTAACCATGAGAGTCATCGTTTCTCAATGAGATAATAAGAGGTCAAATTTGACAAAGGAAAATTACTTTGAACTTTTTTTTTCAAAGCAGACTGCAATAGAAATTCCTGGTGAGCACAGCCAACAGGAGAACCATTACTGCAGAAAGTGTGTTTTCCTGCCAGACAAATGGCAATTAAAGAGCATGTCTGTGGCCCCGTGAAGAGCTGTTGACAATGTTGCTACCTGGAACTTCTGAGTGAAGTATTAACTAATCTTGAACATTGATCTGATATCTTATACTTTGCCTCCTTAAGCTGGAGATACCATTACTGACAAAGTAAGATCAAAATTAGTTTACATGTACATGTTGGTACCCCTAAGGCCTAGAACTAACACTGTGGTAGAAAATTCTTTTATTTCATCACCTAGATCAATTTTAAAAATAATGAAATTGCAGTCTCTCTTTTCATATCTTTCTGAATCACCGGTGTGGGTAGAAGGAAGGTAACGTTAGTGGAGCAATCTATTTGGATAGATGCATCTGTTGGCATTGATAGTTTCAAATGATATGCTTACAGTTTTGTTTTTTTGGCTTACTCTCAAGGGTGCACAAATAATTTTTTTAATAGCCACGTGATTTGTAACCAACTCTTTGCTTAGCTCTACATGTGTTCTTTAGGGAAAATGAACAGCTTTATCATTAAAGTCCGTGATATAGGAACTGTATTAAAAAATCAGATTTCTTTGTGATAGATTTCAAGCTACATAGCTGTCAGTTCTGATTTACTGCAAAAGTATAAACTTGAAAAACAAACCTGAGCCTTTCAGATATAAATTAGGTTGATTTAAAAAGGCAGGCCGAGCTTGCTGGGAAATAAAAAACCTATTTTCATCAATCTGCTGTTTCTTCTGACTTTGTTATGTGATTTCAATTCTTCTCACCCTTGTGTTTTTATGCAGACGCCAACCTGTGAGTCCTCCACCCCCTCCGAGGCCCATCTCCCCACCACACACCTATGGATACATCTCAGGGCCCTTGGTCTCTGACATGGATACTGACGCCCCAGAAGAGGAGGAGGACGAGGCGGATATAGAGGTTTCCAAGATGCAGAACAGGAGGCTCCTTTTGCGTGGCCTGGAGCAGACCCCTGCCTCCAGCGTTGGGGATTTGGAGAGCTCTGTGACAGGGTCCATGATCAATGGCTGGGGCTCGGCCTCCGAAGAGGACAACATCTCCAGCGGGCGCTCCAGCGTCAGCTCCTCCGACGGATCGTTCTTCACCGACGCCGATTTTGCACAGGCTGTCGCAGCAGCTGCGGAGTACGCCGGGCTCAAGGTGGCCAGACGGCAAATGCACGAGGCAGCAGGAGGTGAGTTGTCCTCTGCTCGATGGGAGAACGAAAAAAGTGGCCATTGTGAAATGAACCCGTCCACAGGTGCTTTCTGAACCCCTGTTCTTGGGGTGTTTAGAAGTCAGGAAGAGGCAGAAAAGCAGTTTTGGTGAAACAGTTCAAATAAGTTGCTGCTCTACAGTATTTTTCATAAGTAGTTCCTTGTTCTTTGGTCTCACTGGTCATGGACAAACATCAACCCTGCTGGTGGATTTACACTCAGAACTGAATGAGAGGTGGGGGAAAAAGGGATTATAGCAGTCTATCTTTTCCCTGGATAAGGCTCCCGGTGTTTTCAGTCACTCTACCAGAGAAGATTTAAGATCTATTGAAATGTCTATGAACTGAATGAGAGGTGGGGGAAAAAGGGATTATAGCAGTCTATAGTGGGTTTTTTTGGTTTTTTTTGTTTTGTTTTTTTGGTTTTTTGGGTTTTTTTTTGAGGAATTCTGTTCAGGCTTTTACTGTTGTATCATTGGGATGAACTGGCTTTGTGTTGGCTTCAGATTTTGATAGCTGTTATGAGTTGCATTTGAAATTATAGTTTGTGAATATGCATATGTTTGTATTTTCACTTTTCTTTTCTCCTGGAACACCACTGAACATATAAAACATGATATTTGAAGTGTTTCATTTTTTACAATGTACTGGATACTAGTAGCGCTGGATATATACAGGTAATCAGTAACCTTACTAGGCCAAACAGATATTGTTATACTTCATCTAAAAAACTAAGAAGAGCAGGCTTGTTTCAGGGATGCGAGTTTCAGGCAATTCCATGAATGTTTTGACAATCAATCCTATTAAACTGCCAGACCTGGAGAAGAGGTACTCTGTCACAACTGTGTCCACCCTGACTCCACAGATTTTCAACCTTCCTCCCACTTCTGACATCCTCTCCCAGTTAACAGTCCTTTGTTTCGTTTCAACACAGCTGTTCATCATGAAGAGTGAGAGGGGAGGTAATTTAGTAATTCTGGATGAAATCCTGACCAATTGAAGTAGGTGGCAAAACTCCCATTCGTACCCACAGGGCCAGGATTTTATCCATTTTGTACAAATAAATTCCTATAAATATGTGTAGAGACTTATATATTTAGAACAGGTCTTTTTACATCCCAATTGCTAATATTTTTGCAACACTTAAGTTCATGTTATGCAATGATTTCTAGATATTGGTGGTACATGTGCCTGACTGCATGTCCTTAAAATGTGGCACTTCTTATCTGCAAATAATCTGTGATAAAATGCCAGCCATCCAGCCTCGATGCATTCCTGAAAATTCACTCAAAGTGGCAGAGGGGACTTCTGTACCCGAGACCTGCTGGTCACTTGCTCTGCTTACGGCAGGGATAAACCTCATGTGACCCAAGCTAGGGGAGGGGAAACCCGTAAGGGAAACATTCTGCTCTTTCCAGAAACTGGCTGGGTGGGAATCCTGCTTGTGCTTGCCTGCTGATGGATTTTGTGCTCCTGGGGCAGGAGCTACCAAGCAGCTGGATAATTTCTGTGCAACCAAGCCAGCCTGCCTAATGATAGGATAGCAAATGCTTCGATTTAGTTACAGCTCATTCTAAAACTGGATGAGCTTTACTATTGTTCCAGCACTGTATTTTTGGGTTTTGTAAAGCTAGAGCATTCTGATGTGAAAAAAGAAAGTATGAAAAGTCTCATTTTAGGTAAGAAAAATAATTGCTATTGTTCTATAACCGTTTGCAGGCCGTAGACATTTTCATGCATCACACTGTCCCAGACCCACCAGCCCTGTATCTACCGACAGCAACATGAGTGCTGTTGTAATACAGAAGGTCCGACCTGCCAAAAAGCAAAAACACCAGCCAGGACATCTGCGCAGAGAAGTCTACACAGATGGTGAGTCCACTGAAACGGGTGAAAGCCTCAGTGAACCTTTCTAAATACGCATTCAGTGCATGTGCGTGTCATTTTTCCACTGAGATAACGCTGTGTTTCAGAATTCCGTGATTTGTGTTTCCTGTTGCTAAACACGCTGAACAGTTTAATCATTTTAAATGCCAGAGTTCCTTAATACTGTACATTGATGCTTCCACTCCAGAGCCTTGCACCTGTTTTCTATGGTGTCCTAATCGGCTAATTACCGTCATTATTTAAGAGCCCAGATAGCTTAAATAGTACAGTCATTGAGAATAATGCGTGGTTAGGATTAAAATCTTCGTTCACGTGACTGACTATTAAAACCTTCAGAATGTGTCTTTTCCTGAAAAAAAAACAAAACAAACAATTCACCATTCAAATGGTGGACAGCACAAATCAGTGAATTGTAATCCTGACCACCGCATTGTTGCAAGCGGTTACTTTGTGAGTGAAAGCAAAATCTAATCATCTTCTCTCGTGCCTTCACACACAATATCAACTCTTGCTGAAAAGGTAGTGCTTGTATTCTCTTGGGGCTGTAGGATGATAATGCAAACATTGTGATGTTGTCTAGAGAGAGCCTTTAATGAAAATGCCTCAGGTGGTGCAGCTTTTATTAAAGCACTGCCTTCCAGTTGTATAAAACAAACCGTGGGCTTTGTTGGAAATTCATGTAAGATAAATTCCCCAAGACTTAACCCATCTTGTCAAGTTTGCTGAATTTGCTAACAGGAGGGAGATGTGGGGGAAGGGGAGGGGAGGGAAGGGAAAAGGAAAGAAGGCCAGAGCTCCCCACCTCCTGCTTCTCTGCAACAACAATCTGATTAGGACTTTCATTACCAGCCTGAAATTTTTCAAAGAGGGGCATCATTTGCTATTATCATATGAAAGGCTAATATTATAGATCCTTATCCAGGGTTACAAGAAGGGAGTTTTGAACCACTTCTCCCTGTGATTCCTGCCACTTGACGAAAAAATTTAATACAAAGCTCAAAGCACGATGAGCAGAAGTAATTTAGCAATGAGTGGTTGTCCGTGCTATTATCTGTACTTTATTCCGAGTATTTTCTCTCAGTAGCATCTATCTGATATTAGGCTGCGTTAAATGCTGGCATGACACAGTGCACCTGGGCCTCTTGGCTTGTGCCCAGGCCCCTTCTGTCAGCAGAACTGAGCTGTTGGAATATTATCTGATTTCAAGAGGTTATTACAGTGGTTTTGTGCATGTTTGCCTCTGTGAAAGGACAACACAAGGTGTAAATCCCAAAACTGTACCAGAAATGTTTTTGAGACTCTTGTAATGCCATTTCTCAGGATTTTATTGACATTTTATCAGCTTTTATTCTCTTGAAGAGAATGGTCTTAACTGAGTAATTGGCAGAGCATCAAGCCACAATACAAACACAATAGCTAGGACATCAGAAATAAATAAAAAAAGGTGGTTTATGTGGCCATTTGCTTCTAACACGGGGATAAATAAGAGATGGGCCTGTGTTTGATGACAGTTTTTGTGAAAGCAGTTTACAGCCTTAAATCATAGAACCATTGTCATTAGATATTGCAATATAGATTTGACAATCATGATCAATATTTGTTTTGTGTTATGTAGCACCTGCTTACTTCAGCATATTTTCTAATTAGGTAAGAAATTCCACTAACCTCTTTATAGTTCAATACAGTGTGGTCATTCAGGGAATAGCAAATTATGGCTTTAGTTCCTGCAGATCTAATAAAATCCAGTTCAAAGGTTGAAGGACTTGTTTGGTTTTGATTTTTTTTTTAATTATTATTTTTCCCCTCAGTCTATTTGCATAAGCATATTTGGAACCTTACTGTAGATTCTAACCATTCACTTTAATAGCCACATCTAGTATATTGTGACCCTTTAGAATTAGCTATAAAATAACATATAGTAATTGTTTTCCTTAGGTGGAGAAAAGTGATATGGATGCGTGAATGAAACATTTAAGCACAATTGACCTTTCTGAGATATACTTAGGTTTTTATACTGGGCTGATGACTATTATTTATCTTTTTTTATAAAGGAGTGCCTGGTACAGAGTTGCTTTTTTCCCTCATAATGAGTGAATATATATGTGTTTGTAGCAGTGGGGGAATAAAAAGCAGAAGCATTCAATAAATACTAAAAAGAGAAAAAAGATATTCCTTCATTACTTTTTCAGCCTCTAAAATGAAATTTTAAAGAATTTCATATGAAGAATTTTCTACTGTTCCCAAATTACCTGAATTAGTACTTGCTAATACTTACATGAAGTACAAGTGTAATGAAGAATTTAAATAATTAGTTGCCACGAAGGATATATAAATAAATAAAAGGTTTTCATGAATAGTTGAAAATGCCAGGAGTATTATCAACAGCAATGTGTGTAAGTCTCTTACAAGTCTCTCTTTTATTTTCTTCGTACAGACAAATCTGTGAAAGAGGCTGGTCTTTCTGTCGGTGTGTTTGTTACTAATGTAGCAATAAAAGGCCTACTACTACCTATTTTTAAATAGAGTGCTCTCTGATCTACTCTGCCTTGTCCAAGTAGTGACAATTTTGTACTTTCCGTGAGCATTAGTTCAAGTCAGTTGCTGTTTTATGTGGGATGGGATTTCAGCTCCCTTGTTTTGTTCCTTGACAGTCATCCAGGCAGTGAAATGTTCTTCATATTTGCGGCTAAAAATCTTTGCTCAGTAGGTGGTAAGGATTAAAATGTATGAATTTTTAATTGCTCTTCCTCTAGCCTTTTAGGAGAGTTTACTAAGAATGCATTACAAGAACCAACTAGCAGATGTACCCTCCTTCTCAACCTTGACTGACCTACTTACATATTTAATTTAGAAAACCAAACCTTAAAAGAATATGTTTGTCTTTTCTAAAAATATATGTGGGAGACTCTCTTCTGAGCTGTCTTGAATTGATTTATCAGTTGTTACAAACCCTAGAATTGTAAGCATTTAGATAAAATGGATAAAAGTACTTTGCCATTGTTCTGATTCAGTAGGTCTTAAAATAGAAATTGTGCCTTTCACAGTTCACGTGATATTTTAAATCCTGATTCTTCTTTAAATCTCTGAGTGAGAAAAAATACTAAACAGTTTTGCAACTAACTGGCTGAGACTGTAACTGAGTTATTTAGCTGTGTTACCAATGACATGATGTCAGGGCAGCTGAATTTTTCACAAAAGGCAGTTGAACATCTGCCAAATATTCCTCAAATTTTCCCTTGGAAATGTTAAGCCTTTATGCATGCCAACACCATTTGTACTTTTGTCTCCCTCTGCCTGTGCAGTAGAAAAAAATCTACTCTGTATGAAGCAAATTTTAGATAGGTACAAAATAAGTAGGAATGCATTTCTTACTCTGGTAAATATCAGCTTGTTACTGAATTATAATAATTTTCAGATGCTTGCCCTCTTCTCAATCCTTACTTCTGAGTCCATTTTGAGAGATTTTGTAAATACCGAATTTTTTACTTGAGAGAGCTTTTGTGAAATGAAAATTGTTTTGATAATTGTGGAAATGTACATAAAAGCAAAGAAAAGAAAAAGAAAGGCAACAGGCCGCAGCTTTTATACATCACATTGGGTATTTCTGTATTAATTTGTTCATCCAATTATGGTGTACCGTGTGATCCATCTTTCTTGAGAGACAAAGCACGAAAACGACTTCAGTACATGAATAATAACTCCAACTATGGTGTGTCTGGAAACCTTAAATGCTGTCTAAGGTTTTTTCAAGTCAGGAAAAATCTTGAGTTTTGCATACCAGCATGAACGTGCAATAGACTAAAAATTCACTTTGTATCTTAGAGAATGATGGAATGGCCTAGGTTGGAAGGAACCTCAAAGGTTATCTGGTTCAGATCTCCCTGCCATGACCAGGGACACCTTACTAGACCAGGGTGCTCAGAGCCCCATCCAGCCTTGCCTTGAACACTTCCAGGGATCTTCCTTCAGTATTGCATCAAATCTATAACTCTGCTGTTTTCTTCAGGGTATGACTGAAAAATCTGCAGCTTGATAGAGTTTAAAAGAGAGGGTTGCCTAATGAAGCCTAATTCCCTCATTGGTCACTACATACAATTCATCTTTTTGTGCTTATTTGTGGTTTCTCCATTTTAGTGTTTTGCTTATGCCATGGTTCCTGTGTGTGTTCTCATTTAGAAAATTATCATCTCTCCTTTCAAAAGACACCTATTGAAGTTTTCTCCTGTAGGCTGGGCTATGAAATGGCATCCATTAATGGTTTGAGTTACGTGGGAAGCAGGGTTACAGTAATACATAGACATGAATGAAACATGTGTGAGCGCAACTGACCTTTAACAAATACTTCTGAGTTCTTTCTATTGGTTTGATGTTGCCTTGTGATTTATTTTTTATTCCTTACAATGGCAGCTTCCATTCTGCTTTTAATAAGAA
>VYZR01108245.1:2553-15520 GCA_013400675.1 Oxylabes madagascariensis | reverse complement strand
TTATGGTGTACCGTGTGATCCATCTTTCTTGAGAGACAAAGCACGAAAACGACTTCAGTACATGAATAATAACTCCAACTATGGTGTGTCTGGAAACCTTAAATGCTGTCTAAGGTTTTTTCAAGTCAGGAAAAATCTTGAGTTTTGCATACCAGCATGAACGTGCAATAGACTAAAAATTCACTTTGTATCTTAGAGAATGATGGAATGGCCTAGGTTGGAAGGAACCTCAAAGGTTATCTGGTTCAGATCTCCCTGCCATGACCAGGGACACCTTACTAGACCAGGGTGCTCAGAGCCCCATCCAGCCTTGCCTTGAACACTTCCAGGGATCTTCCTTCAGTATTGCATCAAATCTATAACTCTGCTGTTTTCTTCAGGGTATGACTGAAAAATCTGCAGCTTGATAGAGTTTAAAAGAGAGGGTTGCCTAATGAAGCCTAATTCCCTCATTGGTCACTACATACAATTCATCTTTTTGTGCTTATTTGTGGTTTCTCCATTTTAGTGTTTTGCTTATGCCATGGTTCCTGTGTGTGTTCTCATTTAGAAAATTATCATCTCTCCTTTCAAAAGACACCTATTGAAGTTTTCTCCTGTAGGCTGGGCTATGAAATGGCATCCATTAATGGTTTGAGTTACGTGGGAAGCANGAAAAGGCTGTTGTTGGATATCTACACTCCCTTTACATCAGCAGATGAAATAAACGGCTATTCAGTGCTTTATTGTAGAGAAAGTGAGTGGAGCATGTGAGGCACAAGGCATTGTCCTGGTTTCAGCTGGCGTAGAGTTATTTTCTTCTCAGTAGCTCTTACAGTGCTTTGTTTTAGATCAGAGTGAGAATGGTGTTGATGATGGTTTTTTACTAGGTCATGTTTTTCCTATGTCAAAGATCTTTTTTTTTTTTTTTTTTTTTTTTTTTTTTTTTTGGGGAAAATTTTTTTTTTTTAAAATTTCACNTGAGGAGGTACACAGAAGAAACTGGAAGAGCATAGCTGGGACTGAACTGGGCCAAGGGACATTCCACACCTTGGAACATCATGTCCAGTATATAAACTGGGGATTTACCCAGAAGGGCCCATCTGGGTTCAGGAAGGGGGTTTGGCATTGGTCAGTGGGTGGTGACCAAATTGGGTGACCAGTGAGTGGTGAGCAATCGCATTGTGCATCACTTGTTTTTTCCCTTATTATTATCATTATTATTATTTTCACCATTATTGTATTATTTTACTTCTATTTTCAATTTTTAAACTGTTCTTAGCTCAACATACAAGTTTTACTTTGATTCTCCTCCCCATTCCACTGGGGTGAGAGAAGAGAGGTGGAAGCTTGAGCGAGTGGCTGAGAGGAATTTCATCTCCAGCTGGGCTTAAAACCATGAGAGTCCTCTTTGGTGCCCAGTATGCACCCCAAAGGGTTGAGATAAGGACAAATCCAACTAGAGTATGTTAAAAGAAAACGATCTGTGGTTCCAGAAGCCTACACTTCTGAGTATCTTCATCCACTTCTGAATCAGTGTGTCCTCTTCTGAAGGAAGACATACTGTGAGAAGAAAGTTTTCATCAAGAAGGAAAGTATTGCTGGAATCTCCGCAGGCTAATTCAGAGTTTGTCTTATTTCTTAAACCTTTTCCAAGTTCTGTAATCACTAACACTGTTCTGTGAGGGATGGGTCCATCTTCAGCTTTGCTTTGGAAGAACAATTCTTGTGCTCAATAAGCTTTAGTCTGGATTGACATGGTCTTATGCACTGGGCTTTCAAGGAACATATTACACAAAACTCTGAGGTCTTAGGCAGACTTCACATGAATTTTCACATGATTGCTGAATTGTAAAAGGTTATATATACTTCTTCAGAACAACACTCTCTGCAGCAGGTATTGACACTTCAGATCACATAGCTGTGGATCTTTGTGATCCAGAAATTCAAATTTGCATTTCCAAGACTGGGCAGCCCAGTGAAAGCAATTTGGTTTGCTCTTTGGTGGCAGGACCTCACGGGACATTTTTTGAAGAAGTAGTCTGAGTGCTACTCTGTTGGCTGGGATTACAGACTTTCACTGCTGAGGCTGTGTATTGAACAGAGGCTCCCTCTCTAAACCATGTTAATGCAACATAACTGATTCTGTATATTGTANGAAGTTTTCTCCTGTAGGCTGGGCTATGAAATGGCATCCATTAATGGTTTGAGTTACGTGGGAAGCAGGGTTACAGTAATACATAGACATGAATGAAACATGTGTGAGCACAACTGACCTTTAACAAATACTTCTGAATTCTTTCTATTGGTTTGATGTTGCCTTGTGATTTATTTTTTATTCCTTACAATGGCAGCTTCCATTCTGCTTTTAATAAGAAGTGTGCCAGTTTGTACTCGAGGAGGCAGATTGAATCTGGATTTTCTCTGTGATCTGAGCTGTTAAAATAAATACCACAGGGGTGTAATAGTATTGACCTCTGAAAGGGGTTTTTTTTTTTCCCTCTGTTAAGGATTCTTCTCAGTCAGAAGTACTGTGTCATAATGAAGATTTTTATAGCTTCCCTGCAGGTTGCAAAAATGCTCTTGAAAGTGAATATCACTTTTCTTTAGTTATTACTGTACCATAGAGCTGCTGCCAGTTTATGAAACTTTTTCTATCAATGCATATTCCCTTTCCATAGTCAAGATTCAACATCACTTTGTTCACTGTCCTGTGTAGCTGGGTAGTATTCTTGAACTAAGTAGTTTGTTCCCAGCTGTATTTTGTAGGCTACAGGAATGTTCCTTCCCTTCAGTATTCATTCAGCCAGTGCACTGCCCTGCCACATCTGCTGGACACTGGTTCCAAGGGTGACTGAAAAGGCTGTTGTTGGATATCTACACTCCCTTTACATCAGCAGATGAAATAAACGGCTATTCAGTGCTTTATTGTAGAGAAAGTGAGTGGAGCATGTGAGGCACAAGGCATTGTCCTGGTTTCAGCTGGCGTAGAGTTATTTTCTTCTCAGTAGCTCTTACAGTGCTTTGTTTTAGATCAGAGTGAGAATGGTGTTGATGATNGCATCACTTGTTTTTTCCCTTATTATTATCATTATTATTATTTTCACCATTATTGTATTATTTTACTTCTATTTTCAATTTTTAAACTGTTCTTAGCTCAACATACAATTTTACTTTGATTCTCCTCCCCATTCCACTGGGGTGAGAGAAGAGAGGTGGAAGCTTGAGCGAGTGGCTGAGAGGAATTTCATCTCCAGCTGGGCTTAAAACCATGAGAGTCCTCTTTGGTGCCCAGTATGCACCCCAAAGGGTTGAGATAAGGACAAATCCAACTAGAGTATGTTAAAAGAAAACGATCTGTGGTTCCAGAAGCCTACACTTCTGAGTATCTTCATCCACTTCTGAATCAGTGTGTCCTCTTCTGAAGGAAGACATACTGTGAGAAGAAAGTTTTCATCAAGAAGGAAAGTATTGCTGGAATCTCCGCAGGCTAATTCAGAGTTTGTCTTATTTCTTAAACCTTTTCCAAGTTCTGTAATCACTAACACTGTTCTGTGAGGGATGGGTCCATCTTCAGCTTTGCTTTGGAAGAACAATTCTTGTGCTCAATAAGCTTTAGTCTGGATTGACATGGTCTTATGCACTGGGCTTTCAAGGAACATATTACACAAAACTCTGAGGTCTTAGGCAGACTTCACATGAATTTTCACATGATTGCTGAATTGTAAAAGGTTATATATACTTCTTCAGAACAACACTCTCTGCAGCAGGTATTGTCACTTCAGATCACATAGCTGTGGATCTTTGTGATCCAGAAATTCAAATTTGCATTTCCAAGGCTGGGCAGCCCAGTGAAAGCAATTTGGTTTGCTCTTTGGTGGCAGGACCTCACGGGACATTTTTTGAAGAAGTAGTCTGAGTGCTACTCTGTTGGCTGGGATTACAGACTTTCACTGCTGAGGCTGTGTATTGAACAGAGGCTCCCTCTCTAAACCATGTTAATGCAACATAACTGATTCTGTATATTGTAAGGCTTGGTGCTGTGACCAGTTCCCTGTGAGCCTGTTCCCATGCCCAGCCACTCTCTGGGTGAACAACCTTTTCTTGATATCCAGTCTAAATCACCCCTTCATTTTGATTCAGCCACTTAGTTTATCCAAGCTTACATTATGCCTTCTTAGGCTTTGAAAATGTCAGTCCTTTTTCTTAAAAGATACCTGCAAATAGTGTTAAGTAGATACTCAAAATTAAGTCTCAATAGTCAATTGTTTACCTTTAGCTGTTCTCCAAAACTGCTAAAATTCAACAAACAAACTACCCTGATGGGATGTTTTGTTTGTTTGCTTTTTTTGTTTGTTGTGGGTTTTTTTTCACCAAGGCAGTGGACTTGTTACAGCAGGATATACTTTCTTTGAAGTGTGTCCAACCTTACAAGCCATACTTTTTTACATCTTTCTTCCTCATCAGTCCAGTCCAGCCAATTGATAAAACTTCCAGTCCTGTTTAAGACAAGTCAAGGATAATTCCAAGATATGTCACCAGATGAATGTGGTGAATGGTTCCCAGTGAGCTTACACAGCGCACTGAGTTCTGCATGGCTTCATCTTTCCACAGGGCTGGATCAAGTCACTCATGCTTTTTGTCACTGGAAAAACTCTCAAAAATGTCTTGCATCTGCCATATCTGAACTTATATAAATATTAGATACCTGCTTTTTCTTACTCAGGAGTACTACCTTTATTTTTGCCCCAATTTAGGTAAATTTAGTTGAAACATTCTCTTGAATAGACTGAGAGTTAGCTGTATATTTAGTGATGGCTTTTGAAAAACACAGCTGCTCCCTGATTTTTGTGGAAAGCACAATATTACGAAATGCTGAAGTTACAGTTTTTAATAGTGAAGGGTTTCTTTCTAGCAATGTCACTTGACAATATTAACCTCATCTCACCTTTTTTAACCTGTTGTTCTCTTATATCTGTGTGAATTGTGCCTATAGTTTTATTGTGAACTGCTTTTGGATTGCCACTTCCTTGCTTGACTCTATTTTTTTCTTCATGTTTATGTCCCACAGAGCACTGTTGTATCCTGATGAACATTTTACATATTCTAGTTTTATGTCCTAATGCAAGAATAGAAAAATATAATGAAGTAAATTATGTGTGCTTTAAAAACCGTATTTTAAAATATTCAGAATTTTAAGAACCCCTTAGGCTGTGCTAATTTAAAGAGAGAAATCCAGAAGTCTTTTTGTGTCTTTTCTTCTTTTGATTGTTTTTTTTCTGAGAGCTTATAACTTCATTGACCTACTGTGCTTTTTTTTTTTGTAATATGTCATGACATAGCCACAGACATCAAGGATATGTGTGTTATTTTAACCTACTATTTTAAAAGAAGAGTGCAATAATACATACAGTTTATCTTACATATGTCAGCACTGCATCTAATATGTGTTCTTACATCTCAGCCAGTTTGCTTTAATGCTCACTACACTGAAGACCTTGAGCAATTGCAGCAGAAGCAGTTCTATTCTTGAATGGACTTAGCAAAAAACTACGAATATCAGAAAGGACATATTATCCTTACCTCTTTGTCGATATCCATAACTGATGTGTTAATATCCAAGTGCCTGAAGTTTATTGCTGGTTTTGGTAATGGTTTTTAAGAAAATATTGTGATTTGAAAAGGCAGGGAGAGGTCATCCTTTGTGTTTTTAAAGCTCAAGCTTTTGGAAAAATACCCATCAACAGTTTTAACAGTAACATAATCCTTTTTGGAGTGGAGTGAGGAGGGCAGAGGGAGGGCGGAAGGTAAACAAGAGCGTCTGTTTCTTCAGTTCAAGTCAAATATTATTTCTTAATTTTGCTAGCTGTGATGTCATCGTAATTACTCTTCTCTCCCAACTCCACAGATCTGCCCCCTCCTCCTGTGCCCCCTCCAGCCATAAAGTCCCCGACGGCACAGTCCAAGTCGCAGCTGGAGGTGCGGCCGGTGATGCTGCCCAAACTCGCTTCCATGGACGCCAGGACGGACAGATCCGCGGACAGGAAGGGAGCGAGCTACAAGGGCAGGGACGGGGCCGAGGGCAGGCAGCATGCCGACGTGCGGACGGGCTCGGGGGAGCGCAGAGAGCCCCTGGAGCAGCAGAGCGACGGCAAACCGCGAGCAAGCAAAGCACCAAAACGAGACGGCACACCAGCAAAAAGTCATCTTCTCCAAGGTCATTCTGCCTGCTCGGGGCTTGCTGGAGTGCTGGGTGTCAGTCGCTGGGAAAGTTGCAGGCTGGTGATGTGAAATTAGAGCCGCTGAATTGCCACCGTGTGTCACAACTGTAGTGTTGATATGGGTCACACCGTGTCTTGGTTTGGAAAGACAGGTGTCTGCCAGGGAAAGCCAGAGCTTCCCTTGGAATGGAGAATGTAAACCCCCTCCCTCCAAATTATTACAATTTTGCAATTAAGGGCTTTCAGGCAAAGATATGGGAATAGGAATAACAGTTCTTTACTTGGAATATTAAAAAATACAAATACAGTAGTACAAAAAAGAAAACAAGCAAACAAAAAAATCCTAGAAACAATGAGATAGTCAGAATACAACTTGACACCCTGTTGTTCAGGGTGTTGGGAGCAGTCCAGTTAAGTACTCCTGGAGTGACAGATGTGGTTCTGTTGGAGTAGAGATGATCCTGTAGAAGGGTCCAGTGGTGGCAAGATGGCTCCAGTCTTCCTCTGGGAATCCAGTGGAAACAGGCTGTCCTGGTGTTGTGAATCTCAGCTTTTATCCAGGTTAGGAATGCTTGGCTCCTTCTGCTGGGTGGAGCATCTCACAATGGGATGATGTAATTTTATCAGTCATGCGGTGAGCCTTAATGGCCCATTAAGAGCAGATATCCCTCAGAGGAAGGATGGTTTGTGGAAGAGATAAGAACACTGCCCCACCTGGTTTTAACAGCTGGCCCATTAACAGCTGTAAGGATCAATATCCCTGCTCCTACCATACACTTGTAGTCTAGTTATATTTAATGTACCTAAATATAATCTGGCTTATAAGGAGGCTGAGTGAAGTCAGACAGTAGGTGTGTAAGTCAGAAACTTAACTTTCCAACCGAAGGATAAGCATTTGGCCCATTTTGCCAATTTGTAGAGGATGAAAAGGCCAGAATGATACCCGGTCCTGTTTCAAGAGTAAGAAAGCCCTAGTAGTTGTGGATTAATTATAAATACTAACTCACATAGCATTATATGAGCCAGACCTGATCAAAGAAAGCTCTTATATACAGAAAGTGGTAAGTTTACTAATTAATGGAATATGCCAAGAGTTCACCAAGAGCACAGACTGATACAAATGCCTGGTCTTTTCTACCTACAGATATTTAGGGATAACATCAGGGGTGTTTGGGTATTAAGTTGATTAGGTGGGCATGTGAATAAAAGTTTGATTACAGTGGATTGCTGTAGAGAAAAGTTACTAGAATGCTACCATAGAGGATGGTGGTGAAATATTAAAGCATGGCCACTGATTGTGTCTCAAATTCAGCCTGAGAAATTCAGGATGCAGTATTTAGATGGAATGAGTTCCTTGTATCATACGTGTATTCTCATTTCCTCCTACTCTGTCATATCAAATATGTACTACAAGGGGTGGGGTGTTTTTCATTTTCCTGTAGAACATGGACCAGGGATCCTAAATTGAAATGAAATGGACACTAATCATGAATTAGTTTTTCTGTGGTGAACGTTACCATGTAAAGACTATAAATTTCCTTGAGAAAGCTTCTATAATGCTGCTATGGAAGCAGCATATTTCACATTCTTGTCAGGCATCACTTTAAATCTGCTGAGAATCATAAGAAGTAAATCAACTGCATGCAGAAATTTTAGGTTCACAGTATCTCTAGGCTTGTAAACATAATAATGTATGCATTTAATTATACAGAGGACATCCTGCCATATTCTAGACCAACGTTTCCAACATCAAATAATCCTAGAGATCCCAGCTCCTCCAGCTCCATGTCATCAAGAGGGTCAGGAAGCAGACAGAGGGCAGATCAAGCAAATCTAGCCCGAAGGAATGTTGCAGAAATGCAAGTACTGGGAGCCTATGAACAAGGAGAAGAGGAAGAAGAAGAAGAGATGGAGGTAACTGCAATTGTAATACTGAAGATGACTGCATTAAAGCTGTTTTTGTTTTTAGATGGATGCCATGACAAAACACTTTTGAACCAGAAATATTTCTGTTCAGGAAAATTAATGCATTTGTCTATCCATTAGCATTATGCCCAATCCAAGTAAACAGACTAGGAATGGGTAAAAACATAAAAAACAAGTCATATATAGTATAATATAATTGTCACCACACTAAAACTTATGGAACAAAACTTGCAGAAATACAATATTTTAAAGGGCACTTTACATTACCCAGATTCTTTCAAAACTGAAAATAAAGAACTAGAGCATCCAAGAGCACCATGACATTGCCTTTCACATCTTTTGACGGTTTATCATTCTAGATTTTATTAGATATTAAGATACAAATTTTTTCTTTACTTTTTCTGCCTAATGATATTGATTCAGTTTAAATACTGGTTGTAGAAAGGGTGGCCAACATACAGTCACACTACTGTGCATAATTTCAAGTAGTGATTATCATTTAAACGTAGCAAATCTTGAAGAAGTATGTAAAACTAATTTTAAATAATAAAGGTTAACATGTAGTAATTTATATTCTCTTTTTTTAATACAGGAAACAGAAAGCTGAAGACAACGACATGTACTGTAACAGGCTTTTAAATCTAATCAGAAAAAAAAATAAATCACTTAAGATGCCTCAAGTCTGATGATGTTTGACGCCAGAAATAATGTTCAGTGCAATCAGAGTGTACAATTTTTCCTTTTTCCTCATGCCATCAGAATGCTAGTTTTTATTTTACTCTTTCTTTGTAAACCCTCCTCACTAGGAACGGCCCTTGCCTATTCCGTAACGCTGAGTGCGTCACCTTCGCTGCCCGAGGAGGCAGGGAAGCTGCTCTTCGAGGTGCTTGGGCCAGCTGCTGCTCCAGGATTAGAACAGAAGGGAATTCCAGGGCCTGGGATTCCCGGGTTTCTCCCCAGCGAGGCAGTGCTCAGCACACTGCCAGTTCACCAGTGAGCCAGTCGGTAACACCGCAAGGGACGTGGCAGTGATCAAAGAGGTCCCCAAAGTGAACGTGGTGCAGAACATTCTTGGGTTCTCGGGGTTTCACTGCGGTCTGCAGTCAGTGCAAATGGTATCTTGCAGTTTTAACACAGACTGTGTGTCTTGTGTTCTGCCAGTCTCTTGCTAACCTTTTGCAGATGATACAGTTTGACAAATGAAAGTAAAATTAATTTGGGACAAGATGGCTCTTATTGTAAATATGTACTCATTTTAAACCCCTGTGGTACTTTGATTTGTCTTTCCATTTTCATCATTAAATACATTCTTATTAAAAATGTCCTTTGGGATAGGCAGGGGGTAAGCCAATGTGATTGCTATTTGCCTAATCATAGCATGAGCAAGTTTATCTGAAACTTTTTTCTAATTTTCAGCTTCAACACTGCTTATAATAAGAAAGTCAATGGACATTTTTAATAACAATTAGGTAATATCATCAACTGCTACTGGCCCAAATCTCAGACCTCTACTTGTGTCAATTCACCTTAAAGAAGAAGTGCCACTTAAAGAAGTTTTGTTTGATCTTGGCAATGAATTTTTTTGTAATGCACTGCTTATCTTTTTTTTTTTTTTTTGGTTTTAAAAGCACAATCACTAAACTTTGTTTGTAAACCATTGTAACTATTAACCTTTTTTTTGTCTTACTGAAAATGTTAAGCATTTGTTTGGGATATTTTTCATCTTTTTGTTAATGCTCTATGTTTGTATTTGGAATATTTGAATGATGACAGATGGTAAAGTAACAAATGTAAATGTGGGCCATAATCAAAACACTTCTCACTTTTCTGGACTTACAGAAAATGACCAATTTTTCTGTGGCCTCTCTCAACATTGGATTATCATTAAAGCTGAAATAGAGGCATTAGTTGCATTGAATTTGCCAAATGATGTCCTCTCTCTGTAGATTTTCTGATCTTTTTTGTAATTATAAAATTTCTCTGTCATTGGTGCTAATGGAAAAATGTGTGTTTGTTTATTGACAGCTATCAGGACTAGCCCCAATGGAAAAAAAAAAAGAAAAAAAAATGTTTTGGTGTTTACCGAGGACTGAAATTTTTCATTTAGCTAATTTTTAAAGAAAGGTTCCATAGAAAGGGTGTGCAGTACTAAAGGAAAAATCCATGTGATTAATGTTTTCATTATGTTCATGTAAGAAACCTCATATTTTAGCCATAATTTTGCATACTGAGGATCCAATAATCAGAAAAGTAATTTTTGTCACATTATTTATTAAAAATGTTCTCAAATACATTATCTTTCCTGCGTAGTTTCTTATGTTCCCTGAAGCATAAATGTAGGGGCAACTCTAATCTTATTTCTGTTGGCAAGAGCCAGGATCTGTTCCACTGAAATCATGCAGCTACAGTAGCATGAGCAAAGTGAGAGAGCTGGATGCAGCCTAGGATTTTACATAATTACAGTTGATTGCCTAAAAGATCTGATTTTTGGGCGCTTCATGGACTGTGATAATGAAAACTTCTCTCAGCCTGCCAATTTCCAGAGAGAACTGATGAAGAAAATCTGTACCACCAAAAGCATTCACCTCAGGGGTGAGACACATTGGCCACAGAGGAAGTAAGATCCAAACAAGTGAAGAGAATGAGTGTTATGAGTCAATATTTGTTGGGACCTGCACAAATACAAGTGTCCTTACCTGCCTGCTGTCCTGTGCTGTAACCATTCTGTGGTTGGCAGAGCCCTGCTGTGGATCATGGCGGAGTAGGTGATGGCCCCTTTTCCACTCCTGTATTTTCATAAGCCTGTAATCATACTGATCACCCTTTCCTTATCCTCTGCCCTTCATCCCAGTTAAAAATTGCTGATTCTGACTGACACGCTCCTCCGCTGTCTTGCCACAGAACACTGCTAGAGCCTTAACAGGCACAAGTCTCAGGTACAGGGTTTTATCAAAATTGCAGCTTTGAAGCAAATATGAAGATTAGGTAGAATTAAGTTAAATGTGTAGCCTTTGTGTGTTGATTTTTTTGGGTTGTCTTCAGTCCTAGTGCCTCAGACCAGCACGTGTTAGAGCCAGCATTATCCAGGCAGGAGCCCAAGACTGCCTGGGAGATATCCATCTGGCCTGCACCTTTCCTTTGGAGAAGGCAGGAGAGGTTTCACAGGCACAGCTGAAAGGCTTTCCTGGCACCTGAAACAGCCTTTTGGTTTGGGGTGAAGCCATTCCCACAGCAGGGTGTGGAGAACACGGTGGAGCTCAAAGAAGTGTCCCTGAGCGTGTCAGCCCCTTGGCACAAAAGCTTGACCACTGCCAAAGGTGTTGTGTAGCATCTCAAAACTGGGATCTGGTTGCAGCTGTGGTGTGCAGACCTCTGTAAGGTGTGTCTGCCCAGAAACACTGGTGCTGTGTGCCCAAAATAGCAGGTACTCACTCCATTCTCTGCTGGAACAGTGACAAACTGGAAACCACGCACTGGATCCCCGCAATATCTATCTGTGTAGCTTCACTGGACGTCAGGCTCCAGCTGAAGTTCTGACCTCAGCCACCAGTAAGTGGGAAGTGTTGCCCTATGAGGTTTTTTAAGCTGTTAAAAATCTGTTGATGGTTGCTGGTGTTCCCTTAGAGGTTTTTGGATTGTTTTGTGATTGCATTCACTTGTGTCTGGCAGTGTCTTGAACAGTGTGTCACAGACTTGTCAAGGGTTCTTGCACCCACACTTGGTTCTTGGTGCACTCTGGTCTTACCAAAACCAATGTCATTAAGAGAAAATATGTGCAAGGTCGATCTTGAAATTATGACTCCTGTTAGCCAGTGTTGAGACACATCTGCCTTAGTGTTTGCCACTGAGGTACGGTAAAATGAGGTCATTTACACAAAGCTACATTTCCTAAAGAATTATGAAGTGATTGGAAAGCCAGCACAACCAAAGTAGTGTTAAGGGGTTTTGATTATGCTGTATACCTGAAAAAGCAAGTACTCTATTGGAAAATCCATAGCTTTTGTGTGCTGAGCTAATATAATGGATGTAGACATTTTATTTTTCTCTTGTAGTGTTTCCTGTGACATCCTCTATGAGTTCCTGTTAAATTTAATTTTACTTGAAGTAAAATAATACTTGCTAATATACGATTAAAGAGGCTTAAAATAATAGTTATAAAATTTTATAAAATTCCTTGTATATATTTTAGCATTTTTTTATCCAATGAATTTATTTTCCAATGAGTAATTATTCTGATGTATAAATGAAAAAGTGCTTTTATTTTAGGGTATTGCAAATATGCCCTAGATCTGTATTTGGAAAACTTGTACAGGACTAGGTTAGGTGCAACTGATCATGAAATATAAGCAATGGAATTTGCTTCAACTCTTGTAGATATAAAGTATCTACCACCTCACTTGTATTCCAGAATCAGCTATTTGTTAAAATAACAACCTGGTTAATTTATAGCGTTAGTTAGCATATAAATTTCACACAATGTTTTGCTTCTAACAAACATTCTCTGCTTTATTTTTCTTTAATCTATTATCTTCCTTCAGTAAACTTAAGGAAGAAAGAGCTTCCATGGGAAAACTGGAGGACCTGCCCAACATAGCATCTGTTGTGCAATATGCTTTTTTGAAAGTTAACATCCCATCTCTGTAATCATAGCTCCTAAAAGATTTTCTGTCAGCAGCAGAACCTTCTATTAAAAATTTAAAATGCTGTATCCCCTAAGTGAAGTTTACAAATTAATTAAAGGATCTACTTACAGGTGGAGAAAATTATTTAATACCTTGTTTTTGCTTATGCTACAGAAGAAAATTCTTTGTAAACTAAAATCTTACTGCTTATGTATATTA
>VYZR01108244.1:4433-17107 GCA_013400675.1 Oxylabes madagascariensis | reverse complement strand
ACCTGTTTGCTGGGACAACGGGTGAGACACAGCACCTGTTCAGCCACTTTTCACCTGGGGGCTGTTTAGGGGGGAAGTCTGAAAAGTCAGGCAGAACACCCAATCCTTTTGAGAACCAGGCATGACAAGAACTGGGATCTCTTTTTATCAAAGATTTCTGGCAATATAGTTCAGGACAGAGAGGGGAGAAACAGGTAATTTTTCACAAAATTTCCTATTTCTAATTGCAAATACTTGACATATTTTAAAAATCTGAATGTTATTTTAAAATAACATTTTAAAATGTTCTATTAATGGCTAAGTTTTATACAGATCTTTTCACACCATGTCTTCACATATTCATAACTAGTTGGGTGCTGTGTGTAATATTATTACTTATATGTTAACAGGGCAGTTGAAAAATGGTTTAATTTTACTGGCATATCACTAAGCACTCCTGCTCTCTGGTACCAAAACAACTGCAATACTCATAAATCTCCTGTTTGTTTTGTAATGAAATAATATTGACAGCTTGAGCATTGCAACAAAAATAGGAAGCACTCTGTACTAAGAAAGAAGACAGTTATACTAAATCAATATCATTATCTTTATCTGTCACTAATTTATCTGCTACTAATTACTCTTAATAATTTTTAAAAGATCATTTTCAAAAAATGTAAATAAAACATTAAAAAAAACTTCTCATCTTGAATTAGACATTCAAAATGGCTATAATTTCTGCTTTTTCCTAAATAAATAAAAAAAACCCCCACCTTAATTATTTCCAATGAAATATAAAATCTGAACTTTCCCGAGCTACAAAGAAAAAAAAACTTTCATTAGCATGTTGTCTACCAAACAGCTTTGTGTTTGAAGGTTTTTTGGTAGTACCACAAATAATAGCTTACATTCTAAATACTTCCTTTTTGAATTACATGCTAGGTCAAATTCTGTTTTTATTATGCATTAAGCACTTATGCTTGCTCACAGGTATTTTGGGGATACTATCCCTCATAAAACTGGGACAAATTTTGCAGTCTCCTATCTATTTCATTCCACCTTCCCTTTTTTTAATGACTTACATTAAAAGTATCACTTTAGAAACATCACAATATGGTGAACCCTCTCTTGTTTTTTCACTTTTTTTACACCTAAATTACTGGACAAAGACTTTAATGACAGACCTTTGGTGAATTCCTTTCCAAAACATTAATATGGCTCAGTTCTATTGCACTCCATGCCAGACAATTTGGGTAAGTTTTAGAAGAAGCTGAGAAGTTGTTTCTTGTTGTGGTTTCTATTACACTTCTATGCAGTATATAAGTTATTTATATTATTTTTTCTGATGCTTTATTAAATCATTGCACTTCAATGGGTTTTTTTGGTCATTTGACCTTGTATACTTACCACTCAAGAGGGGTGTGAGAAGGGACATTTGTATCTTATTCTATGTTTAGAAGGGGGAATTCTGTTTTGGCTCTGTTGTGACTGTTGACAAACACTGGCAAGAACAGCCTGGCCAGTTAACCTTCTGCAAAGTTATGCCAAACCAATTGCAGAAGTCCGATACGAAGCATTCATCTTCAGCTTCCCAGCTGCCAAATACACCAGAGTTTTTTTCCCCACAGTGCTTTCCTAAGCAAGCCACACTAGTCAGGTACAAAATAACTCACTTGTGTATCTTGATATTTTGCCCACCTTTTCTGCTAATATTTCCTTCTCTCACCACCTACAATGATTTCCTCAATGCCAACACATTTTTTGTAAGATCTGTGGTTGATGGCTGAAAAACCCCCCAACCTCCAATTGCTATTTGCGATGTGATTAGACAGGTCAAGTTTAATTTCAGCACTGTGCATGAACTGTTATCCAATCATCCTAATGATACACTACTCAAAACAGCAGTGGGGCTGAGGATGGAAAGAAAACCTTGATTGTAAGTTGTCTGCCAATGATTGGAGTTTGTTATGAAAGAACACTAACGCAATCATCCTTGGCTCCCTTTGCCAAAGGTAGGGAACGTTCATATCTCTTCATTGTCACTGTACCTGGAGCTGTGTGACAGATGAGTAAAGGTATGCCAGAAAGAATGCAGCATTGCGGGAGGGACTGCTTTTCCTCAGGGTTAAGGCAAGGATATACGCTTAATCAAATCAGCACCTTTAAGAAAATACCATCTTTCAGGTAGAAGAATTCCTCCTCAGCTGAATATTGCTCTCCAGGTTACATAATCAAGCCTGCTGAATCAAGAAACCACCAGTGGCAGTCCCAGATAACTTGTTTTGTTTTGCCATTTCATCAGTAGTTGCACGTGTTTGAGGCACTCCCATGTTTAGTGGAAGATGCTTCCTTGCAGGGGCACAGCTTCCTGGATGGTATACACGCCTTGCTGCACACCTTGTCAGGGCCTGAGCATCTCTCAGCAAACAGCCCTCCAGCCAGCGAGATGTGCTCCTTGATAAGGGAGGAATCACTGCCAGATCAAGACAGCAATAGTGAGATGCAGGAACAGGCTGAATCAGCACAGGCAGATCAAAATGTCATCACAGCCGTCACATCTAGATGCTAAAGTTTCTTACAGGGAAGTGAAATAGCTAGAGGAGGGAACTTTTTGCCTCTAGTTTTCATAATGCCACTCCAGAGCTGCTCTGTATGCATGCTTTGCCTCTCTAAGACTCTTTGGGACGTCTATCATCCCTGGGAAAAAACCCTTTCCCAAAACAGACTATAAGCAGAGGCACCAGAGTCAAGCAGGAGCATTGAAACACTTGAGCTACAGTGAACTAGAGCCTTTATTTGTAGCTGTCCTGTGACTGCACCTCCCATCCCCATTTCCAGAATACCTCCTTGTCCTTGAATGTGCCAAACACAAGATTTGGCACTAAGAGCTGACTTCGGCAAAAACAGAAATTGACAGATTACCTTCTTTTTTAAGAAGCCCCACTTATTCCATTCTCCCCAGAGCCAAGCACTGGAGTGTAGTCATGTAACAGTAAAATACTCTCTCTCTTTTAATCCACTTTTCACTTCTGTGCTGGGGTTGTCCTGGCTATGTAACCTCTGAGCTGCTGGCAGCATGGTCTTTTGCCCACCCAGGCTCTACCCACAACAAACAACACAGGCAATACTTTCTTGAGAAAAGCTCAGCCCTCAAAAACAGAGGAAAGGGATCAGACAACTGCTGGCTCCAGGCAAGAACCTGCCAGGGCTCCCTCCACGACCTTGAGTAAATCACAGAATTATAGAATTGTTGGCAAAGACCACTAAGATCACAGAACTCATTTGTTACCACCCCAGCTTCCACAGTGGTAAAACAGGCCCCAATACCCTATATCAGACACTGAGAAAATCTAATCATCGCATAATACTCATTCTGTAGTTTTACTTCTTATTTCATAGAACCATAGAATGGTTTGGGTTGGAAGGAACCTTAAAGATCATCTCATTCCAAACCCTCTGCCCAACGTTTCACTAGACCAGGTTGCTCAGAGCCCCATCCAACCTGGCCTTCAACACTTCCAGGGATGGGGCACCCACAGCTTCTCTGAGCAACCTGTTCCAGTGCTTCACACCCTCACAGTATACATTTTCTTCCTAATAGCCAATCTGAGTTCGCCATCCTTCAGTTTAAAGCCGTTCCCATTCCCCCTTGTTCTATATCTACATGCTGTTGTCAGCAGTCCCTATCCAGCTTTCTTGCAGGCCCCCTTTAGATACTAAAGGTGCTATAAAGGCTTTATAAAGGAAGATGCTGTTAAAGTCTCCTTANCTCCCCCTGGAGGCGGCGCCGGGAGACCGCCGGGGATGGGCCGGCCGGGCCGCGGCCCTCCCTGCTTCGGCAGCTGGNCCTCTGATCATCTTGCTGGCCCCCCTTTGAGCTCCTTTGAGCAGGTGCATGTCCTTCCTCGGCCCATTCTCAGAACTCCCAGCTACCAATACTTAACAACTTATTNAATAATAATAATAATAAATTAAAACAAAAAAAGCCGTTATTGTTGTTGCCGCTGTTGTTTTTATTATTCGTATTAGTATTATTTTACGGGATTTACCAGTAATCGTTGCATGGACGTCCCCCCATTAAAAGTCAGAAGGCTCCGGAACAGCGATAGCTGCCAGCCAGACGAGGCCCGATGTCTCCCAACACGACTTTCCCGCGGAAGGCTGATCAATACCGTCCCTCCTGCAGGCAAAATCGGGTCTGTGTGAGCTCTGCGCGCCTGCGGAGTGCAGGATTGCAGGATCGCAGGATCGGGGCTCTGCGGCCGCGCTGCTGTCGAAGATAAGGGACGGGAAAGGCCGATCCTCTGGTGTGTGTTGACTCATCCAGCACTGGAAGCGTTGCCACTGCCCCTCCAGGCACACCTCAGCCAGAACTCTGCAAAGGAGACGTGTGCCGCGACGGGAAAAAGGGATCTGCAGTCCCTTGTTCCTGGGTTAAACGGCATCATGGAGTGGCTGACCATGGGGAATAGGTCACAGCTAGACACTTTCCTGGGTGGTGAAAAACTAAAAAAAGTCTAGGCTTCGTCTTAGAACATATCTACATTGTAAATAAGGAGGAAAACTTCCATTGTCTAGCACAGGCTAATGGTGAGGGTTTAGGCTGTCATAAGCCTCTGCAGGTTGCTCCAGTCCCACAGAAGTGGGACCTCCAAACGTGTCTGAGAGATTTCTGGTTGATGAATTTCTGGTTCTTAGAGAAGCCCTGACTACTCAGGCTTTGAAGAGTGGGCACCAGGTCTGGAATTAACTTGTGGAGGGAGTCTAAGAGCAGTGAAACCTGTACACCTGGCTTTTTCTCATGCTTTGGAGATGCTACCAATCCTGCTCAGAGCAATGTCTGTGTTGCCTCAGCCTTCAAGTCCCATTACAGGTGATTAAAATAATCTAGAGTTAACAAATTCCCAAATCACCCTACCCAAGTCCTTGTATGAAAAAAGCGGCATCATTTCCGACAGACTGGATGTGGAAAAATTCATTTCCTGGCATCCAAACATAAGAACAGCCATGCTGGTTGAGACAAATCCATCCAGCCCAATAGCCTGTCTCAAACATAAACAACAGCTGATGCCTGGGGAACAGCATAAGAGAGGGGTAAGCACACAATGATAGTTCCCTGGCATGCTGTCCCAAACTCCAGCAAGCTGTGGCTCAGGGACTTCCCTGAGACAGATGTGGTATCTTTAAATTTAATAGCCCTTGATGGATTTTTGCTTCCATGAATTTGTGTAATTGCTTTTTGAACCCATATCAATTTTTGACATTGCAGCATCCTGTGACAATTAGTGGCACACTCCAACAAAGCAGGGTTTAAAGAAGAGTCCTCATTTTGTTTGTTTTGAACAGGCCACCTAATAATTTCATCTGATGCTCCTAGTTCTTGTGATATGAGAGTCAATTACAATCATTCCCTTTTTGCCTTCTCGGTGCCATTCATGATTTTACAGATTTCTCTCATGTCCTCCCTCACATTTTGATTTTTCAGATATGTACACTTAATCNCAGGTTGCTCAGAGCCCCATCCAACCTGGCCTTCAACACTTCCAGGGATGGGGCACCCACAGCTTCTCTGAGCAACCTGTTCCAGTGCTTCACACCCTCACAGTATACATTTTCTTCCTAATAGCCAATCTGAGTTCGCCATCCTTCAGTTTAAAGCCGTTCCCATTCCCCCTTGTTCTATATCTACATGCTGTTGTCAGCAGTCCCTATCCAGCTTTCTTGCAGGCCCCCTTTAGATACTAAAGGTGCTATAAAGGCTTTATAAAGGAAGATGCTGTTAAAGTCTCCTTAGAGCCTTCTCTTTCCCAGGCTGAACGACCCCAACTCTCTCAGCCTTTCCTCGCAGGAGAAGTGCTTCAGCCCTCTGATCATCTTGCTGGCCCCCCTTTGAGCTCCTTTGAGCAGGTGCATGTCCTTCCTCGGCCCATTCTCAGAACTCCCAGCTACCAATACTTAACAACTTATTCTCCCTACAATATTTACCCACAGTGATGTGGCAAAATCTGACTTGGGGAAAAAAAAAAAAAAAAAAGCATCCAATGTCTGAGCCTGTAATCTCTTTTCGGTGACGGAGTGCGGGGGAGGATAACCCACACCACCCCAGAGAGCTGGGGAAACGTTCCGCCCATTCCCCCGCCTCACCCTTCCTCCCCCTGCCAACAAACACCTCCTCAACACGTCCAGATCCCGCAAAAACACGCCGGGTGAGAACTGCTCTGCCGCGTACTTGAAATCGCAGGCAACGAAGGCGTGCTGGGTGCAAGAGGGACGTTCGAGGCAATGAGGGGTGTCTGGGGCGAGCATAGGTGCTTGGGGCAAGGAAGCTGAAGCGGAGCTTTCTCCTCAGGCCTCAAGGAAAGTAAAGAGCTTTTTTTAATTTTTTTTTTTTTTTTTTTTTTTTTTTTTTCTTTTTTTCTAACGGGGAGAGAGGTAATTTTTTTTAAAGGAAAGGGAGGGATCCTGCCCGCCCTCCTCGGCGCGGCCCCCGCCGCCCCCCGGCCCCTCAGGCGGTGGAGGCGCGGCCGCNCTTGTTCCTGGGTTAAACGGCATCATGGAGTGGCTGACCATGGGGAATAGGTCACAGCTAGACACTTTCCTGGGTGGTGAAAAACTAAAAAAAGTCTAGGCTTCGTCTTAGAACATATCTACATTGTAAATAAGGAGGAAAACTTCCATTGTCTAGCACAGGCTAATGGTGAGGGTTTAGGCTGTCATAAGCCTCTGCAGGTTGCTCCAGTCCCACAGAAGTGGGACCTCCAAACGTGTCTGAGAGATTTCTGGTTGATGAATTTCTGGTTCTTAGAGAAGCCCTGACTACTCAGGCTTTGAAGAGTGGGCACCAGGTCTGGAATTAACTTGTGGAGGGAGTCTAAGAGCAGTGAAACCTGTACACCTGGCTTTTTCTCATGCTTTGGAGATGCTACCAATCCTGCTCAGAGCAATGTCTGTGTTGCCTCAGCCTTCAAGTCCCATTACAGGTGATTAAAATAATCTAGAGTTAACAAATTCCCAAATCACCCTACCCAAGTCCTTGTATGAAAAAAGCGGCATCATTTCCGACAGACTGGATGTGGAAAAATTCATTTCCTGGCATCCAAACATAAGAACAGCCATGCTGGTTGAGACAAATCCATCCAGCCCAATAGCCTGTCTCAAACATAAACAACAGCTGATGCCTGGGGAACAGCATAAGAGAGGGGTAAGCACACAATGATAGTTCCCTGGCATGCTGTCCCAAACTCCAGCAAGCTGTGGCTCAGGGACTTCCCTGAGACAGATGTGGTATCTTTAAATTTAATAGCCCTTGATGGATTTTTGCTTCCATGAATTTGTGTAATTGCTTTTTGAACCCATATCAATTTTTGACATTGCAGCATCCTGTGACAATTAGTGGCACACTCCAACAAAGCAGGGTTTAAAGAAGAGTCCTCATTTTGTTTGTTTTGAACAGGCCACCTAATAATTTCATCTGATGCTCCTAGTTCTTGTGATATGAGAGTCAATTACAATCATTCCCTTTTTGCCTTCTCGGTGCCATTCATGATTTTACAGATTTCTCTCATGTCCTCCCTCACATTTTGATTTTTCAGATATGTACACTTAATCTATTTTGAAATCCCAGTACAGAAACCATGTCACAGCCTGGACCTTCCTCTGGCCCTAGTGTTACCATTTTGGAGCTAGTAGGCTTGAACAACACCATTTTCAGGGTGTAGGCACATCAGATGTATTTATATCAGCATGCAGCAGTGTTTTTAGCTTTGTCTCTTCCATACTAAATTCTAAAATTTGATTTACTTTTTTTTGAACACAGCTGAGAATGGATCTGGCATTTTCATAAATATGTCTAGATCTCACAGCTCTTCAAGGATTTCATCTCTGAGAGCTAACAGCGAGTCCAGCACCCTCAGCTCTGTATGTAAAGTCTGCTTTGCCCACTGGCATTACAGTACACATATCTATGTTGCCGCTCCTCTGTTTTATCACCCAATTACTCAGGATCATGAGATGATGTTTTTGTCATGTGCCATGTTTTTGCTACCATAAATAACGTCGTGTTGCCCACAAGTTTGCCCCCTTGCTGTTCAGCCCCTTTCTAGTGTATGCGTCTGGCAGATGGGTTTGATACTTACTTAAGATTCTGGTGAAATTAGAGGGGTGCTGGAGGAGGAAGTAGTGGGCAACTATTTCTCCTCTTTCCATCAGCACAGCTTGCATCTCACCTAGATTCAGATTGAGCCAGCTGCTCCTCAGGGAGGTGCTGGCAGGCTCTTTTTGACCCTGCAGTACATTTGGAGGGATGCTGGTGCAGGCTGTGCATCGTGCACAAGGCCAGCTGTTCAGCTGACACAACCGATTTACGGCTGGAGATGAGGAGCCAGCCATCGCGGGCGTGGGGACAGCTGACATGGAGGTGGGGTGGCCTCAGCTGGACACAGTGATGGAGACAGGTGGGATGGCCTGAACAGGGTCTGCGGGGCAGTGCTGGGTTGAGGGCGAACCTGCAGAGGTAGTGCCCCCATTCTTTGCCCACCTTGTGGTGGTGTCATCATCCTTCCCTCCACACAACCTGACAGGTATGTTTGTTATTAATAACAAGCAAGTCTTTCAGAGGCAGGTCCCTGCTTCCTTGCTGCTTGTCAGTGCTCAGCACGGCCGGTCAGAGCGTGCTGTGAGTGCTGCTCACACAGCCAGAGCTGTCCCCGGTGCGTCCCCATTCTAGTGTGTCAGCCAAGCGTTTAAGACACCTGCTTCTTTTCGCTCCTGTGCTGGCCACAGACTAATAGGGACAAACGGGAAGAGGACCTAGCAGAATGCAGAAAATAATCATCCTGTGCCAAAAGGGAATGTATGATCAAAACTACAATGGGCAGGCAAGCAGCGAGGCAGTGACCCGAGGCAGTGCAATGTGTCAGGAAGAGAGAGCAGCAGCCCAGGGACAGCAACAGCCCAGAGCCTCAATTTGTAATGACTGTGTGGACCACATGCTAAAAAGTCTCTCCCCACCTCCTTGCTCCAGAGAGCTCTCCTAATGTTCTTAGCAACTTGGACATCACAAGAAAAAGAGCCTACACGTTTCCAGCACACAACCAAAGACATTTGCTTAAGCAAAGCGCTGCCGTGCTTCGGCACTGCCAAACCTGCCTCTGACTCGGAGTGCTCCAAACACCTGTGAGTCAGACGATGGGAAATTCTCCCTGTCTTCACAAGCACAGATGAGTTTGAACCTTCTGGGCATTTTAGCAGTTTACCATCTGCACATATAACCTTTTTTCTGAGCACACTGAAGTCTTGTAGGAGGATGTTAAATCCAGGAACCAAAATAAGGAAACATGTTTACACCTGCTACATCTGTTCAAGAATTTCCAGCCTCTATTACACTTTTGACTTTCACATTCCCCCTCCTCCTCCTTCCTGTTTGGTCAAATGCCACCATGTTAAAAACAATCCTGTATTTTTCCCCCAAGTCTCACAGACTTTCTATCGAATCTTGTGAAAACTTACAGCATATGAAAGAAGCTGTGAAATGGTCTAGCAGCAGAAGCAAGTGCTGGCTGCAGTCTTTCTTCCTAATCCAGGCTTTTCAGATACTGGGATTCATTGTGAAGAAAAATGACATTAACTACATGAAATATATAAACTAGAATGAAAAATGAAGAGTCAAACCATTTCTGGTACAGATGAAATCTTCCAGAAAACAAGGTACAATAAAAAAAAAAAATAAAAATACATTATGAAAAGTATTACAGCACACCAAAAAGGCAGCACAAAGAAGATCTCTGTTAGCAGATGCCCCAGTCAGTTATAACTGGTTTGTTGTAGGAGACAAAACACACTAGTATCTTCTGTCAGAGGTGATCTATTTCACTAAAAGAATTACCTGTATGATTGTGCCTATTGCCAAGTCAGACCTCTAGATATGAAACATTTGTGAAAAGGGAAAAGATTTCTCACTTGTTGGGGGATGATAGCAAAATAATTCTACTGAGCAGAATTCAAAGGAGATTTCGTTTCAGAATTTTCACCAAATTTTATGTTAAGGTTTTTACTGGAAATACTATGTTTTTCAGTGAAGCAAGTACTTAGGATAAAATTAGTTCAAAAGTGTTCAGTAGCATTTTTATAACCATTGAAATTAAGGTATTGATAAAGAGGTTGAAAAATAAACCAAGAGATACAAAAAATATTGGATAAATTCAGACATTTTTCTCTGAGTAATCTGTTTTTTCTAATGACTTTTCTCTTGGAAGATTTACATGGGATTTGTGAATATGTGAGCTGGATTATTATTAATATGGGCAAGATGGAGGTACTGGGAAAAATCCTCTTCTCCCTGTCATTTCCTAATAAAGCCCCATTAATGGAAGAGAAATGTTTTCACGGGTCAACAGGTAACTAAGGAGAGTGCCATTTAGTGATTGTGGCATTTGGTGTTATGATAGGGGCCTCTGTTTCTTTGATTTGCTGTGGGATGCTTGTGTGAAGCATGCTTCCAACAACAGTATGAGAAATTAACAATATTAAGGTCATTATGGGACATATTTGGGAAGGTTTGAGGCAAGTCCTGTGGTCCTAACTCAGGCAAATTCTCACTGACAGGTCTTGGCCAATACAATCTGCAGGTGTCCACTTTCTTTCAGCATTTAGCCCAGTATTCAACCAGAAGAAAGCAGTTCAGTAATTCATTAGGATATGATCATGCCGGGCTGGTTACTAATTGTTCAAAATACCATTGGAGGCACTCCAGGATGCTGCACAGCACTCCACAGCTGGCAGCCATGGTACACAGGCGGGTATGCCACCCAAATAGAGCTGAATAGCATGAGAGCCACAGGAGGAAAGCAAAAATCCCTTGCTTCCAAGCCCATGGGAACCTTCCTGTGTTGTGAGGAGGGAGCTGCAGGTGCAGGGAGCTGCAGGCAGGAGGAGTGCAATGCACAACCCCACTGCCTCATGCCAAAGAGAAATGTTAGCGGCAAAATAATTTTACTCCTGGCTGTCAAATGGGAGCTGCGGGGTTCCTCTCCTAACAATGAAAGGCAGACTACTGTGCATTAACAGCCCTGCCGGTGCACAAAGTGGCCTAGCCTGTTATTAAACTGTACAGCTAAAGCTGTTGTTCTCCACTTAGCTGAAAGTGAGTTACCATATTGCAGGTCCCCCAAGACGTTCCCTACCCTTGACATATCCTCTCCCTCACATGAGTGGTAATGACTGGCATCAGATCCCTTAGGCTCCTGCCTGTACTGTTTTATCTTGCTTTGGAGCAGCTTTTTTGAATAACAGAGATCTGGTCTGTCCCCTCTCCTCTTCTCTGCTCTTCCCCCTCAACTCCCCTCTTTCCTGCAGCCTTTATTCCTGAAACTCTGTAGTGGCCATAAGGATCTTTCTGTACAACAAATACAGCCAAGATAACTCAGCTGTCCTCTAAGAAGGTGGCAGGTGGGGTTTCCCTGCACAGCATAGATTGGATTTTAAATGTATGCAAATAAGTATTTGTGTGCTTGACCCATGACACAGAAGCATTAGGATTTACTCACTGACAGTTTTTTCTTGCACTTTTAAATTCACGTTTGCAAATTTGGCTCTGAAATTAACAGAACTGCAGTAATAACGTAATTCTGACTTCCTGGGAATTTCACAGCCATACTGAGTAAGGACTTGAGCCTAAAAAGCTGCACAAAGGATACATAGATTTATTTTGTTATACATACATATTTTTTTAAAGGAAAAGATTTGCTTAGTGTTAGTCTCACTTCCTCAGGATAGACTGGATGGCCTTCACGTACACTGCCATAACAGATAAAATCAGTCCTTTCCCTAGCAGCCTTTTTGTGTCACCGCCTGGCTTTGCTTGTTGTGTATATGCAGTCTTGATCTGTCACTTTCTCCAATGCCAGCAAAGTAAACTCATGCTCCTGACTCATAGCTCCAGATGGATTCAAGCTCAAGCACACCGTCCCCCTGGAATTTGGCATATGTAGGTTTATATGCCCTAATCAATCAGGCTGATTTCAGTTAATCCTAATCGTCCTATTAGGGTTCCCAGATAGCAACAACAGCAGCTAGAAATCCCCAAGCAGCCTAATTGACTTCATCTAATTACATTCCTTCTTGAGATTTCCATTAAACTACCCCCTGAATTCATTACAGTGGTTGGCTGTAGGTTTCTAGGGCTTCTTAAAAAACATATGTAGCTATTGGGATAGCTCAGTTCTAAGGAGCTGCAGTAGTTACTATATATAAGGGCTTGCCACCTCCACACAGCTATCTGTCAGTTGTCCTGCTCTAGCATATATCAAATGTGCCATCTAATCACTGTGGGGCATACCGGTTTTGACTCCTGGCATTTAGGCTTATTTCTGTCAACGTGCCAACCATGGTTCTTCCCTTGTAGCACTGAAAGGACCGCACGAGTCAAGAGACTGCCAGCTCCTATTAACCTCTCGCATAAAGGATTTATAGATATGTCTCATTATAAAGTAAGGAGCTGACATTCATCTCAAAAGCAGTTAGCTTGGAAAAGAATGCTCTTTTGTCAGCATTCACCTTCCTCTGCGCTCCTTCTGTGGTAGTAAATTGTAAACTGCTCAGTCGAGATGGCATCTGTCATAGTTAGGTTTCTTCGCTAATTTGATCACTTCTTCCATTAAAGTAATGCTTTGGCTTCCCAAATGTAGCTAAGCTCTGAA